>JARHVA010010032.1:217500-230000 GCA_037957365.1 Torreya grandis
AGGCTTAAAATAAAGAGAATAACACCAATAATAACAAGGATCAAGAGAATAGTAAATAACATACCTCTACTAAAATAACCACTAAAAATTCCTCTTATAATGAAAAACCAAATAACTTAGAGAAGGTTAAGTACGCCTATTATAATAAAAAATGAAATTATGAACATAATTTCATGAAGAAATAGATTGACCACTTTAGTCATCTTTCAGAAAAAAAACATAGGTGTTTCTGATTCTATTAAGAATAATTCATCAACTAAATATTATTATAAGGTAGAAGGAAAATGAAAATATCAAGTAAATGGAAAGGATATTGTATCAATTACAACTCCAACATCTTTATGTGTTATTGAATTAGATGCTTCCTACCACATGGGTTCTTTAAAAATTGAGTTTTCTTCCTTAGATCCTTATAGCATGTCTTCAATCACTTTGGGTGATGATAATTTTACATTAGTTTTAAGGATATGGTCTCTTGAAATTTAAGGAGGAACATTCAATAATATTTTAAGTTTTCCATCTCTTTCAAGTAATCTCCTTTTAGCATTTCGAAACACTCATATCAGTAAGGGCATGAGGGTATAGTTTTCACCAGATTAGTTATCATTAAATCATTACATAATGATTCTACACTAGAAATTAGAATGGTAGATCACTAGGACAAGTTATATACCTTCAAAAAATTTACAACTAATTCTTCTCTTACTACATTGCTAACTCATTCAGATGGAGTTAGTAAACTATGGAATGATAGTTTTAGCTAGCTAAACTACCATTACCTAGAACAACCAATCAATAATCACATGGTCATAGGATTACCTAAATTCTATTTTTATAACTATCTTTATTAGGTTTTCACCCTTCGGAAGGTTTGAACCCTTCGAAAGCATACTGAAGAGACATTTTAGAAAGGAAAATCTTGGAGGGATTCATAGGCATTGATGTTAGTAGATAATTATGCATCTAGGCCTTCTCCCACCATATACATCACAAGGGACAAGTATGTTCTCAACTTTATTGATTATTTTTCAAGGTACACATTGGTCCACTTCCTTAGATATAAATCTAAATATTTCAATAAGTTTCAATAATTTAAAGTTTTTTCAGAGAAATAACCTTATAAATGCACCAAGGTTTTTATAGTTGATAATTGGGGTGAGTATATCAGTAATAGATATGAGTAGTTTTGCATAGTGGATGGGATTGATTTTCAACATGTAGTTCCACATATTCCTAAACAAAATAGAGTTAAAGAACATAAAAATAGTTACTTGAAAGAGATGGATAAATGTATGATTCACTCTAAGTCACTTATACTATAGTAATGGACTGAAGAAATGAATTATATGTTTGTTGCATTCAAAATAAAGTTCCCCACAAAATATTTAAAAGGCATATCTCCATTTAAATATTGGTATAGTAAGAAATGTGTATTTGATGATTTTAGTGTCTTCAAATATCCAAAAATGGCCCACATACCTAAGAATAAATGCAATGATATGGGACCTTAGAGTACACCTTGCAACATTTTAAGTTATTCAAATGATGTCAAGTAGCATCACCTTATTCATCCAACCACACATATGTTTTTCACTTTTAGGAGATTATCATAAACTCAACACTTAAAACTTCACCCAATTGATTATAATCACTTGGATTACATTCATATGATTCAGATAAGCCTGAGCACATTCTAGAGATTGAGGATACTTCTTTTAGTTATGATATCAAGAGTAATGATGGGAACTTATCTTCATCCAAAATTTCCCACACTTTAGAGGATGATGTTTCTCTACTTGACTCATCCACTTTTGGTCCTATTTAGGATATGTATATTATAAAAAGCATAAATAAATTGGTTAAGAATATTTTAGATGACATGCATACAAATTAAGTTTTTTGGAGTGTGAAACATGTTCTATATGCTTCTCCCTTAGATATATAGACTTTTTTGGAGGCATTAGGTATTCTTATGTGGGATTATACCATACATGAGGAGTATAATTCCTTAATTAGGAATCACACATGGGACTTAACACTTATTCCCAAGGGAAGAAATATGATTTTATGTAGATGGATATATCAGACCAAATAACTAGTGGATGACTCTCTTGACAAGTTCAATCCTCAATTGGTTGTAAATGGTTTGTCAGCATCGACTACAACAAAACCTTTGCACTAGTCACCAAATATACTATGTAATACTCACACTTGTTATTGTTATAACCAATCATTGGGATATTCATTAGATGAATATGAAGAGTGCCTTTATTCATAGTGATATTAAGGAAGATATTTTCATGAAAAAGCCATAATTTTTTTTTAGGATACTTCTTTGGTGGGTAGACATTGGAAATCTATCTATGGCATCAAATAGGTCACTCAATATTTGTACACTAAGATGGATTCCTTCCTTATTTCAATATGATTAACTATATATGTCATTCATATCTGAATGTCAATATTTATCAATAGGATGATCTAATTTTGATTCTAATTATTTATTGTGACAATATTTTTATCATTGGAAAATATTCATCCATTATAGTAGTGAAATAAGATCTTCAAGATTAATTTTACATGATAAACTTATGCATGTTACATTATTTACTTAGGATTCATATTTCTTAGTCTGACTCAAGGATCACACTTACATAACTTAGTTATGTTCTCAATCTATGTGATCAATTTCTCATGGATGATTATAATCCAATTTTTACTCCCTTTCTATGTGGATTCAAAATTAAGGCATATGTTCCTTCAGATTTATTCTATGTTACCTTGTATTGGTAACTTATGGGTAGCCTTATCTACTTGACACATATCATATGTAGTGGTCCTTGTCTATAGATTCATGTAAGAACCTAATGAGCTACACTAGAAATCAACTAAGATGATCTTGCACTATATTTATGGCACACATAGATTCAAGATTCACTATAAATTTGGCATTGACATTGACTTGATGGTTATAATGACTAAGATGGAGATGGAAATATTTAGAATCATAATTTTGATTTAGGTTAAAAATTTTGTATTAGTTTAGGTCCAATTCATTCATCAAATAAGAATAAAAATTATATTAGTTTATCATATAATCAAGTAGAATAAATGGTGGTTATAAATGCTACCATTGAAGTCATCTTGATTTAGGATATCATCACAGAGTTCAATACCTAGTTCAAATGACCTATCATCATCTACTATGACAAATGGATTACTATTTAGATTTGAAGGAATCTAGTCTAGCGTCAATGAACCAAACACATAGATATTAACATGAAATTCATCATATATTTCATTCATTATCAAATAACTGATTTGAAATATTTCTAAAAAATAGAGTAGACATTAGACATCTTCATCAAAATTTTCATGGAGAATAAATATATTCACTTACAGGCTCCTTTGGAGGATCAATATATAGTAACATCATCTTATATGGGGGGATTTTAGCCTCTTCTTTATGTTATATTTTAAGAGAATTTATTTTCATGTGGGTTTCCTTCTTTCTCTACTTTATGAGAGATTAGTTTATACATGGGTATCTTATCAAGTTTTATTACCAGTACCAATTTATTTTACCCACCTAAGCTAAGATTATGGAGGAGTGTTATAGTAGGGGTTTATTATTTTACCATATTTATTTATTATTTATTTTCTCTACTCACCTGGATTTTTCTTACTTTCATGGATAAGCTTGCTCTAGTGTATTTGGATTTGTAGTTTGACTAGAGGAATATGAAGCAACTCCCTTGACTAGATATTCTAGGTATGGGAGTTAATCTTTTTTTATTTACTCTTTAACCACCTTATGTGTATATTTATAGGGATGATTAACAAATTAACTCACCATATTTAAATCTCATACTTTTCAGCTTTGGTAATGGGATATTGAGAGTTGTCTCTTATTTTAATTGTGTAATATTCTCGTGCATTGGATATCATTTATTTATAATTGTACTATGTTGAGTACTTTCATGAATTGTGCTTATAACAAACTTGTGCATTCAATTTATCTAGATATCCTGGCATCCACTCCAATAAGAGTGGAAAAATTATTGAATTTTTTGTACTTCATTATAGGAATCATTTTATTACTACAAAATTTTATCAATACAATTAAAAATATTTGAGTTAAAGTGATTTTAATCAAGGAAGAGATATAAATCACAAGTCAAATAAAGGAGGGCCAACTTATGAGGAGTTGATGTGATAATCCCATCAATTAAGTTGATATTTCAATCCAGTTATGCATTTTCATTTTTATTTTTATGATTGTGTCTTTGGTTTCCATAGATAATTTTATTATAATTAATTATTATTATATGTGGTTTCCAAAGCATCTTTGATTAAAATTACATGTAGATTCCAAGATAATATTTATTTTACTTATGGTATTTTCCCTTTATGTAATTTTCATTTCATGCAAGTGTGTTTATATTCTGTAATTTGCATATTTATAAAGTGTGTTTCCTATAGACAACTATTAGTACCTTAGCCTTCCAAATATTTTAGTGTTCATATGTAATCATGATACCTTACCAAAGTATAATGATCCTTAATTGATAGTTTAATGAATGGGAATTCTCAATAAACCAAGTGGTTTCCCCCCTAGAGCACATATGATAGGTTGTATATACAACAACTAGACTACGTTGATTTAATTAGGAGTTGATTTTACTAGTCAGAGTGCATAATTTTTTTTTAAAAATGTGGAGGAAATGATCTAAAGATTAAGTGATAATGAGTTTGAGAAATGATTCTTAGATCCATAACTAAAAATTATCGATGAGGATTGTTTACTTGAGGAAAAGATAAAAGAAAATGTAGAGAAGATAAGTCACATGAAGCAACAAGACAAAGAACTTTGAGAACAACCTTCAAAAATAATGTAATTGGATGTGGTAATAATAAAAATCATAGTGAATATATAGGGTACAATATATAAAGTGGCCAATTTTTAATAAGAAACGAAGCTAGATGCTCTTGAATTTTTCCAATTTATGAAATCAAGCAAGATCAATTTCTTTTACTCTTTTACCAAGGGTGAGACCATTAAAGCATGCAAGAGGTGAATTGTGAGATGGTAATATGAGATTAGAGTAGTAAATTCTACAAATAAAGTAAGCACACATGATGGCACTAAGCCTGGGGAGGTGACAAAAAATGCCTAGAATAGCTTGGAGAAAGAGATAAAAGGCAATACCGAATAAGGGGAAGAAATTAATGGGTTGTCCAAGGATGACCAACCAACTTAGTGTGGGTTTATGTTTACCCATGATTTTGTCACATCTTTCCAAGTGAAATTACATACAGACACAAATGCTAAACATATATAAAGATTGATGTCAATATCTTAGGAAAGTAGAGACTTGTGTGTGCCAATGGGACAATCTATGTGCATGTGCCTGATAATGAAATAATAAAATAATATATAAGTGACTATTTATCACTATAAAACCTATAAATATCAACATGATTTGAAAATAAATAACATAATTTATTATTATAACTAGAATTTGACAGGTAGTTAAGATATGATCGTAAACAATAAGACAACTGACCTCAAGCATGAAAATACATCAACTTACAAGTGGAAAATGAATCTAATAATTGATGATTCATGGTATTTGAGATAATTGAGGACACCTAGTGTTATTTTAAAGCACATAAAAGGTATAAACCTAAGGAGGATAAGAAGAGATTGAAGACTGAGTAATGAAATATTGTCAAAATGTTTTTTAAATATACCAAAGAGGGAGAGATGATATCTCATTGAGGTGATATATAATATAGTTTGTTTGTAATATTTTTAAGTTCTCTCATCACCTTATAAGCATTGTAATCATGACATGTAAAATAATGGATAGGGTTATGATTGTTAATATTTTTTTATGTCCATGCATTATTGTTAGTATGTTCATACTAATATTTTATTACACATACTAAAGTCTTGATTAGTGAAATAATGAATAATTTGGTATAATTAGGTGATTAATATATGGTAATAATTATTTCTTTATGTTTATAGAATAACATTTCTATGATATATATATATATATATATATATATGTATATATATGATTTAAGCCATGTGTTGATAAGATAATATACAATAAGATCTCATAAATATCACATGTGTAAAGGTATGAACATGATATAACATGTGATTATTCATTTATAACTAACCCTAACCCAACCCATTTACCTCTCTTAGTGCCTAAAGTCAGTGTGAATGGACAACTTTTGTGATATGCTAACATAGAAAGAATAGAGTTGGGATGCACACAAGGATTAGTTCAAGAGTGGCTAAAAGACTATAACAATAGAAAAACATTTGCATAATATTATAATGTAAATGATAATATTGATAAATACATAAGTATCATAAACTAATAAAAAATGACATCTAAAACTACCCCAATACAAAAATAGGTGTCTACAGAAGTAAGTTTTATATACTCATCTCTAAATTATTGACATCTTTTTTTAGCACAATGATGGTTATTTAATAAAGAATTTTATTTCTTTTAATTCATGGATCATACTCTTTTATTTCATGTCTCGCTCACTTATATTTTCAAATATTTCTATTTATGGACTATTACACTTATTTATTTATAGACTTTTTAAATTTATATTAAGATCCAATATTTGTGGAAGTCGATACATAGCAGGCATACAAGGCCAAGAAAATAAGCATAAGGCATATGGACCAAAAACAAGGGTGAAAATTTTCATAAAATAGGTTCTAAAACTATTGTGGTATTATTTCTAGAAAAAAATCCCAATATAAAAGGAAACAAGTAGAGGAGAGAGAAAATTAAGGAGGTAAGGAAAGCTATACAAGGAATAACATGGAAAAACACACAAATAAAAAGGTGTCGATAATAATCTAATATGAGTTGATAATCAAAAAGCATACAAATATCATATAACACTAGAATTAGATAGCTAAAATTATTATGAATGAAAAATAGGTGTCTATATGTAGAAATTAATAGTACTACTTCTTATAATATATAAAGATTTAGGAGAATCAAAACTCACTTTTTCATTTTATTTTTTGTTCCCTAATTCATGTGTATAAACAATGTAGAAATTATCAAATTAGGGTGTATGTAATTATGTCCACATTGAGAGAAATGTCATAACACCAATTTTTCCATAAAATTTAAAAGATTGAAAAAAATGAGATTATTCTCTAACTATAAATTTACTGTCCATCACAAATGATTCTAAAATCATAAGTCTATTTTATTAAAACTAGAGTAAGATAAGATCACAAAAATCAGAATGCATAAAATTGATCATAGTACTTTACAAGAATCAATTCTAACACAAATTTTAAATTACATGTTAGTGACATTATTTAAATCCCTAATATAAATTATCATGCATTAATACTTTGAAAACATAATAACAAATCCATGCATATAGTATAAAAGAACAACTACATCTTTACATTATTTCATGCATCTGATAGGATCATTATATGGAATGACAAATTGATTTAATTGTCCCCAATAACCATCAACAACCAAGGCACCAATCTCATATCAAAATGATCCTCAACACTTAAATACAAACATTCATCTAAATCATTTAATGAATATATACATGCATGTTAAGGTTATGACCCCACTATAGAATAAATATGAGTGGAACCTATCTATATCTATGATAAACACACTAGGATGGTTTCTAATCATATCTCTCATATAATCTGACCCTTCTAGATCATTTAAACATTAGCATATACAACAAAAATTAATAGATTCCTCTAATGCAATACATAGATCAAATGACCCTTTAAATAATAACAAGCATACTTGTAACTATAGGCTTGCCTCATGACCATTTCTTTCCCAAGATTAACCATAGGAGGTTGGTTGATTATTAGCATGGTAATATAAAATCCTTTTGTTGATGTTGAAGGAGCAGCTTTTGGCTCCTACTTCTAGCCCAACGTCTAACTTTTGATGGAGGCCAATAGGGAGATTGAAGTGTTGTGTCTCTTTGCCAACATGGAGATTGAAGAGATGTGTCTCTTTCTTCTCACTTGTATACATATTGATTCCTCATTGTTCAAGATGAAAAATATATTCAATAACAAGTATAATTTATAAAGAGCAGACTTCTAAAGTTTAACTCAGATTTATCTTGTTGTCTTCATCATTCATTGTGTTGCAATTTTTATTTATTTCAATTATAATCTTAAATCTAACATGGTATCAGAGCAAGTTTGAAGAAAATCATGATCAAACTTGAAATTGCAGTAATACTCTCTATTGTTCTTTATATCTCTTGTCTATCCCTATTTTTGTCAAGATGGTGAATAGTCATAAAATTGAGGATAGACTGAAAGGAGCATCCACCTTCACATCATGGAGGTTTAGATTCATGCTCACCTTAAAAGAAAATGACTTGGCTAAATTTGTCGAAACCAAATTTCCCAAACCCTTGGAAGAAGAAGAGAAGTTGCAGTGGAAAAAGAAAGACATCAAGGTGAAGAAGATATTGGTTGAATCCATTAAAGATCATATTTTTTTGATTGTCTCCAAGTTGAAGACAGCAAGGGACATGTTTAAAACCTTGGAAGAAATGTACAAAGTCAACAATACTAGCTGGGCTCTTGCACTGAAGCAACAATTACATCATGTGAAAATGGCGAAATGAGATATAGTTATTGCTTACTTTATGAAGATTTTGGAATTAATAAATCATCTCTCTACAATTGGTCATGTAGTTGATGACAAAGACTTGACCATGCTTGCTCTCAATGGTCTTCATCATGGGAATCCTACATTCAAGGAATCAATGCAAGATCAAAACTTCCCAAGTTTGATCGATTAAGGGTAGATTGCATTCAAGAAGAGGCTAGATTGGTTGCTAGAGGAATTGGTAAAAGCTCTACTAATGAAAACATTCATGTCCTTGCCTCTAAATCATTTAAGAAGAAAATCAAGAATGAGAAGAAAGGATTCTTCAAGAGAAACATAGATAATGAAATTGATGGTGCTCCTGCTTTCAAGAAGAAAAGGTACCTCTCCAAAATCCAATGCTTTAGGTGTGACAAGTATGGTCACATTACCAGATATTGTCCCTCCAGGCCTATGCAACAAGCCATGATTGTAGATGTTGATGATACCTCTAATCAAAAGGAAATATGTGAATGTTTATTCTATTCGGCATTATCAAGAAATGTACCTACGAACACCAACACTTGGTTGATTGATAGTGGTGCATCTCGACACATCACTGGTTTTAAGAAGCATTTATCAAACTTGATGGAGAGAAATTTTTGTGAACAAGTTATCATTGGAGATGATGCTAGCTATTTAGTGAAAGGGATTGGAAGCTCTACTCTCCAATTAAAATCTAGCATTACTCTAAGGTTAAGTGATGCTCTCTATGTTCTAGGCATCAAACAAAATCTGGTTTCCATTTTAGCCTTGGAAGATAAGGGTTATCAAGTTACCTTCTCCGAAGGCAAAGTTCTTGTGTGGATGAAGAATTCCAACTTCAAAACTGCTCAAATAATTAGAGTTAGACATGAGAGCCTTTATAGACTAATTACTTGTCCACTTCAGGCATTAGTACATGATTCTTCAAGCTTGTGTGATCTTTGGCATAGAAGATTAGCTCATCTACACTTTCGAGCTCTACCTATCATGGAAAAGATGGTCACAGGTCTTCCAAAATTCAACCATGAGCATGAAGGTACTTGCAAAGGTTGTGACATGGGTAAGAATACTAAAAGACCATTTTATAGCAGAGAAAGTAGATCTAAATGTATTCTAGATCTCATTCATTCTGATTTATGTGGTCCAATGTCTATTGCTTCTTTGAGTGGTTTCTTGTATTACATTATCTTCATTGATGACCACTCTAGAAAGACTTGGATTTATTTCTTGAAATCTAAAGAATCTAAAGAAGTACTTGAGAGGTTTAAAGAGTTTAAAGCTCAAGTAAAGAACTTATCTAGGAAGAGGATCAAAGTTTTGAGATCTAACAATAGAGGGGAGTATACCTCTGATGAATTTTGTAACTTTTGGATTGAAATGGGGATTAAGAGGGAGTTCTATGTTCCTTACAACCCTCAACAGAATGGTGTTACAGAAAGGAAGAACAGATCTATTGTAGAAGCTGCTAAAGCTATGATTCATGACCAAGATCTACAAATCTTCCTTTGGGTTGAAGCATCTAAGACCGTTGTTTGTGTTCAGAATAGAATCCCTCGCCACAGTTTATAGAACTTGACTCCCGAAGAAGCTTTCATAGGGGTAAATCTGGAAGTAAGTAACTTGAGGATCTTTGGTTATCCAGTATATTTTCACATACCAAAAGATAAAAGGATTATGTTGAATCCTTTTGGCAAGAAGGGAATATTTGTAGGCTATAGTGAAACTTCAAAAGCCTATAGAATTTACTTTCTAGGTCAGAAGTTGATTGAGATCAATAGGATGTTACATTTGAAGAGGATGTTGCATTTGAAAGATCTAAGAGCATTCATATGGAGATAGATAATAAAGACCAAGAGTCTCCTCAAGATATGGAAGTTGACCATACTCCTAAAATTTAGAGGGAGGTTTTTGATTCAAAAGAAGATGATGTTTTAGTTAAGCCTTTGGAACCAACTAATGGACCTAGTGACATTGTTATAGTAAAAAAAAGGCCTCGATGGACTCAAGAAAACATGCAAGAGGTAGGAAAATATACTGGTCCCTGAAGATCTCTTAGAGAAAGTAAGAGACCTCATAAGTTCTCAGATTATGTGTTATTAATGAGTCAAATTATTGAGTCTAAGCCTTCTAGTGTTAAAGAAGCTACTAGTCAACAAGCATGGAGAGATGTTATGGCTGAAGAGTATCAATCCATCCTCAAGAATGATGTTTGGGATATCATACCTAGACCTGAAGGAAAATCTATTGTTTCTTCTAAGTGGCTCTTCAAGATCAAGCATGCAGCTGATGGAAGCATTGAGAAGTACAAGGCAAGGTTTGTGGCTAGAGGATTCTCTCAAAAAGAGGGAGTAGATTATGAGGATACCTTTGCTCCAGTTGCTCATTATACATCCATCAAAACCATCATTGCTATTACAACATTTAAAGGATGGAAATTGCACCAAATGGATGTGAAGACAACATTTCTAAATGGTGTAATAGAGGAATATTTATATATTAAGCAACCTAATGGTTTTGAGGTTCATCGGATGGATTCTCATGTTTTCAAACTAAAGAAGGCTTTGTATGGCCTTAAGTAGGCTCCTCATGCTTGGTATGAAAGAATTGATCGATACTTGATGAGCTTGAATTTCTCCAAGAATGATGTTGATTCAAACCTATACTTCAAGATAATTGATGGCAATGCATTAATCTTAGTTCTCTACATTGATGATCTTCTTATTACCAGAGAAGATCACCTCATTTTCAAATGTAAGGAGTTAGCTTCAGAATTTGAAATGAAAGATCTTGATCTCTTACATTACTTCCTTGGTTTAGAAGTATGGAAAAAACTAGATGAGATCATTCTAAGTCAAGGGAAGTATTCTATTGACATATTGAAGAGGTTTGGTATGATAAATTGCAAACTGATGTCTACACCAATGGAGTCAAATTTGTTGAAATTAAAAGAGGCTGCAGCTAGTTCAGTTCTAGTGGATCCTAGCATGTACAGACAAATGATTAGTTCATTGATGTATCTAGTTAATACCAGACCAGATATTTGCTATGTAGTGAGTGTACTTAGATAGTTCATGTGTGAACCAAGACAAATACATCTATTTGAAGTGAAGCATATCCTAAGATATTTGCATGGCACAGTTGGATATGGCTTGAGATATTCTTCTAGTGTAGACTTGAAACTGCATGAATATACTGATTTTGATTGGGCAAGATGTGTCTCTAATCAAAAGAGCACCTTTGGATGTTGTTTCAGTTTGAGATCTGTAATGATTTCCTAGTGTAGCAAGAAATAGTCATCTATAGCATTGAGTATAGCAAAGGTGGAGTATATTACAGCTTGTATGGTAGCTCGAGAAGTAGTATGGCTTCATAATCTCCTTACAGGATTGTTTGAATAATAAATGGAGCCTACAATCATTCATTGTGATAACCAGAGCTGTGTGAATATTTTTATCAATCCAATGTTTCATGATAGAACCAAGCATGTTGAAATCAAATACCATTATATCAGAGATATGGTATTGAGGAAAGCTATTGAGTTAAGGTATGTCAGCACTAATGAGCAGACGGTAGACATTCTCACCGAGCCTCTCTCCAAGTTAAAGTTTGTGTACTTTCAAGATAAGCTTAGTATAGTGGAGAATACAACTTTAACTGAGAAAGAGTCTCAGTATTAGTAATCCCTTGATAAATGAGTTCTTCTCTATGAGAGACGTTTGAGGTGAAATCCCTTGATAACGAGTTCTTCTCTATGAGAGAAGTTCAAGGTGAAATCCCTTGATAACGATTTCTTCTCTGTGAGAGAAGTTC
>JARHVA010010033.1:0-231862 GCA_037957365.1 Torreya grandis
ATCTAAACAACATTGAATTCTCTAACTTCTTCTCTAACAACTAGATCCCTTTGCTTTGATCTTCCACACCACCTTCCACTTATTTTCATTGTATGGATAAAGTCCTCATACCTTGAATATGAATAAAGCCATTTCATGTTTGATTTGAGTGTTAGTAAGCACCTACTTATTGAGGATCTAGCTATGTCAAATATGAGAAGCTTTTTCATTACCATTCATATCTTCCCCTACTGCAATATCTGAGTATAGTTCTTACTCTAGATTAAAAACCAATCATATTTATTATTTTTCATATATCTATAATATCAATGAAGATCCATAGATTGTATAGATTTATTATATACTACTACTAGTCATTATTTAATCTCTGTATTATGCCCTAAAAGACATTTTATACCTCTACTAAGATTTAATGGTGATGTTTGATCCCAAAATATCCACTTTGGTACAACTTGGATCATGCTGTGACCTCTAGTCAAATTTTCATGGCTTTAAATTTTAATCTTGACCATTGATCTTGATCTAGGCCTTCAATATTATGACACCTTTGACCTTCATCATTGGCCATTGGTTTTTGATTCACAATTGGACAAGTACCATTAGGTCTACTTTGTCATGCACTCTTGATCTTCATTTTTATATCTCAAATGTATACCGTTGATTTACCTAATATTTACCATGGTCATGACACTTGGTAGCTCTTTATTTATTATTAGGATTTGCTAACTAGATGACCTTTTTCTCATGGTTGATCTAATTTTGCATGATGGATCATGTAATGTTGATCTACTTAGACCCACTATCTTCATTATTCACCACATATTATTAGATTTTCATTTAGGTAACCAATATATTGCCACTTATCAATCACTAATTCAATATTAGGATACTCTAACCTTTTGACTGTGAGCTTGTCATTGATCTACTTTTGTATGATAGAATGTGTGTTATTGGATCTCCAGGACCCACTAAAATCATTAATCATCCACTCAATATTATATCTTGATTAAATATTTCATGATTTGGATGCTTTTTATCCATACATTCATTTTTGGGATATTTGAATTCAAACAACTATTTACCACTACTTTAACTTGATGTCTACGCACATGTCCCATACTACTAGTTTAAATTTGAAGATTTATATTTTGAGACAAAAAAAACATCAAGATATGAAATTTGAAGAGGATTATCTAGGCATGTAATAAATCATGTCCATGTGATCTTTTGGTTTGAAAGGCTTCTTAATCATAATTATAAAATGCACAATCAAGTTGACCAATCCATTTCTTCATGACATGTGATGATGGTCTAGCTCAATAAATATTTCTTTTACCATATTTTTATTATTTATGGGTTAGGAACTCTTTTCGTCTTCTTTATCTAGGTAGAAGTTTGTTATGTGGGATAAAATTGGCCAAGAAGTAAAAAGGAGTACTATATGTGTAAGGAATTCTCAACACCTATGAAGCATGAAGAAAATACAAACAATTATTAAAGGATGACTTATATAATGCTAAAAGAACTTCCTTTAAAATTAGGATGAAGATCAAGATTAAAAATTAAAAAAAAATACATGAGTGCCCCAAATGACACTACTGAAACAATGATTAAATGTAAAACTAAGGCACAATTTGAAAGTTGAAGATATAGATAACACATAAATTTGCATGAGTGACCCCAACAACACTAATAAAACAATGCATGGATAACTAAAATTAAAAAAATATGTGTCAATAGTATAAAGAAATTGACAAACTGAATATGGAAGGTTTCCTCCACAAAATAGGAATGTAAGAGTATTTATATGGTAAATGTACCATCTCACCAAAATGCACGGGTAACTAGTTGATTCATCCACCTCGTACATAGGAACAAAAAATAGATACATAGCTCACACCAAATCAAAACCAAGGAAACATTGGTACCAATAGTATGATACCCCATATAATTATGATAAGGGAAAGATATGATAGATCCACTAAAATTGTGTATCAAAATGTAGCTCATGTAGAAGAACTAGCTACATCAAATGGGGCATGAAGAAGTATCAACAACTAAAAAAGGTTTGAAAACATAATGCACACTTTCATGAAGGTATACAAGGTTGTGAATTAAAATAATAAAGATCACACAAAAAACCTATGACACTTTATTTAAGTATTAAGAGTACAAGAATGTCCCAATAAACACCATAATAAAAACAAGGAAATTATCAACCTATCAAAGTAGTCATAAAGTATCATGAAAGATTCTCCAAAAAAATAAGGGAGAGGAAAAGTATCTCCATAAAAGATTTCAAGGCACTAAGAAAGGGACCTTGATGGAGACATGACACAAACTATAAGTATGCCAATGTGATAATGAACAAAATAGAATAGATCATGTCAAGGTCTGATGGAAAAGTGTGACAAATGGCAAAAACCATCATGTGTGAAAAAACACACCTAAAATGATCAACTACCAAAAATGACAACCTATAATTACATGCTCATAATATGGATGTTGGGCACAATAAAAAATGCATTCATTTATGAGTAATTGGTGCACAAATTAGAATGTAGAAATTAGTAGTGCCCATAACACATGAAATCCCTCTTGAATATGGAATTTTATAACTTTAGTGCATTTACAATTAAAAAAATATGATCAATGGGTGGGAAATTAAAAATAAGGTACTTTTGTAGTAGGCAACACTCAATTTTGAACTACCAATAAGAAGTTATTACATAATCAATTTCTAATTATTAATGGCATATTTTAATTAAATTTTCACAAAAGGTTTAAATGATCTAAGGTTTATAAGGCAAACATAGCCTTCTAGCCACTCATTGTAAGTAGAGCTAAATCACTGATATCATCAAGATAACTAAAATAAAAATAAATGCCCCTATACACCCCTATAAGATCAAAATCAAAAAATAGTTCTGCTTTAAGGGATAAATACATAACTAATAAAAAAGGGCCTAATGAACAAAAATAAAAGATATTTAATTTTAAATTAAAATATGATTCAATTATTTTAGGGCTCATGTTAATAAAAGAAGGTAGTTTTTAGGGCCAAAAAAAATTAGGTTTTGACTTGTTGGTTATATTGTTGGTAGTGATGTTTATTTCATTGATGTCAAGTGGCATGATAGTGCTCTTGGTCCTAATATGCATGATCTTAGTACTTGGTTGTTAATGAAAGCTTGTGGGATCAGTTGGTTCTATGGAGGCATGAATGGATGGCATGGAGCATGGAGAGAGAGTACATGATATATTCATGTGGTTGAGAGAACATTTGGAGTCCTTCCAAGTGTCTTCAAGTGGCTAGTAGGTCTATTGGCTTAGGCCTAGTAGGCTTGGTAAGCAAGTATGAGAAATCATGAAGAAGATCCATCTTGACAAAGCTTAGTATGATTAACATATGCATATTGGACATGCGTATGATGTTGAGAGGCTAGGTGCATGGTTTTCAAGAAGTGGTAAGTGTTCTACATGTCAGCTTGGCTATTAGCCTAGGTGGGTTTGTGAGGCCTTGTGAAGGGTCAAAGGATGTTTGTAGGTTGATGAATCTTGGTTTTGCATGGGATATGGTAGGGAAATTTTTCTATCATGTTGATGAGATATAAGGTTATAGAAGGAGATATAAAATCAAGAAAAGTCTTTATATGTTTTAGAGGTGGCTCAAATGGTGAATTTTGAGCTTGAGAAGAAAGTTTCAACATTCACTAGTTTAGATAGAATTTGCATGGGGACCTGATCCTTTTTGGAGAGGTGTCACATGGACCTAAGAATCATTTCCATGTATTTTGTAGTGGATTGAGGGATAAAAGATTTATGAACATTTGTTAAGAATGTAAACTAGTTAGAAACCCTTTATAAACCCTCTTAATGGAGTGATTGGATAAATCTTCCTATTTTGGGATCAGAATGGATTGGGTGATAAAATGTGATGATGGTAAGCTATATAGGACTCCTATAGTCATCTCTATGTGGTATTGGTGTGTCAAGTTAGTGAGCATAAGGTATAAAAATATGTTTATTTTTGAATATTTTAGTGATATAGGTAGGGTTGATTGAGTCAATGCATGAGAGTTGTTAGATATTGAAGGTTGGGACTTGATATTGAGGTCTATGGAGTCATTTTGGAAATAAATATTCACTTTGTCAATTATATAAGTCAATAAAGTTGACTAGTCACTAATCTATAAACAATGAAAATAGTGAACAATATCCAAGTAGAGTGAATTTGTGTTTAGGGAAGTGTTCCAAGTGAGTAGGCATGATTCTAATGTTTTTTGGGTATTTTTTTAATACCTATGAATTATTTTCCCTTGATTTTTATGTAAGGATGATTCCCATTCATAGGCAAAAAGGTGCTTTCAAAGTGTCTTATCTAAGTAATGAAGATTATGTGATAGTGCCCTGAGGAATTAGTCTGTTAGACAAATGGAGGCTACTATACCAAGAGATATATATACTTTAGAGTGATATATAGATCACATAGAAGATATGTATGTGTATTATAAGGTGTGAAAGTGTTATTTCATGTAGTAGACAAGAATATCTACATGGCTAGTTTTTGGAGCTTATAGGAAGACTAAAGTGGCCTAGTTGAAAAGGCTAGTTTGAGCCATTAAAAGTAGTTTTTGAGGTGAGTGATATATTGGTCGTATTTTATGAGTGTTAAATATTTATTAAATGGATTTTGTATTCATATTTTATCTCTAGTTTTTTTGGATCAATCAAATCTCTTTGACTAAGTTTCTGATATGCATGTCTAGTTTAAGTGAGTTGGTTTCGACCTATGTGAGATTTGTGAAGGTGAAAAATGATTTTGGTGATGTTTTTTAGGTCATGAAGGAAATATAATATTTTATTATTTATGTTTTTATTTGAGGAAATAAATATCAAGCCTCAGTTCTTCTTGGTAATATTTTTTGGGTATTTGTAGGGTTTGGAGTGAGAGAGAGAATGGCTTGATTCAAGGTATGATTTGGAGTTACAGATGGATTAGAAACCTAGGTAAGTGTGAAATGATATTATGAGATCCATTATTATGTTTTTAATCCCTTTGTTGAAGCTAAAATTTTTCATCTTGTTCAATGTGTAGGCAAGTGGTTTTAGGCCTAATAGGTCTATTTGGACCTAATGGTGAATTCTATGTATATTTGATGTATGAAACCTTGTTGGGATATGAAAAGGTTTTAATTACCTTTATTTATTTTTTTTAGTGTTTATTATTATTTTTTAATGGATTTTTTTCATATATATGGTCATATGTAGCGAATGACTTATGAGGGCTATTTGGGTCTAGTGTAGCCTAGTGATTGAATAAGTGTCATTTGAAGTATGGTCGACCTATGGAGAGATTGTACCATTTATGTAAAGTGTGAGAAGATTAAATTTAAGGTAATTAAAAGTGTGGAAAATATATTATCTAACCAAGATGGGTTAGATGAATGAGTGGTATATATACAAGGTCAACTTGGCCTATTTGATTATATGTGAGAGGGTGTGCATTCAAGCAAAGGAAAGAGTTAATTGAAGGAGAGGAGGTAGGAAATTGAGGAAATTTAGAGGTTTAAGATAATTATTCATGTTTGAATAATCATGTTCATGAGCTAACAAGTCATTAGACCTATTAGTCTAAAGTGTGACTTGGTTGAGCGAATGGCTTGGGAAGGGGTTTACAAGTGTCAAAACAAGAGAAGATGATCATCATGTGTATAAGACATTAGAGAAATGGTGGAGATCAAAGCATAGGTGGTTCAGTTGGTGTTTAATCACTTAGGGGGTTGTAGCCTCCTTGCTAGTTGGAGCTAGACTAAATTGAGGTGTGGATGTTCCTTGATTAGTTGGTGCTGGTCTAAAAGCTCTTGTTTGTAGTATCCTTATAGGACTATAGTCCATTGGTTTGTAGGATTGAGAGTGGGTTTTCTCCCCCTATAGGGTTTCCCAAATAAATGGTGTGTTTACATGTTGTATGCTCTTATTCATTATTTGAATGTTTAAGCTTTCATGTTCATGTATGATGAATAGTTTTAGAATTGAATGTACATTGTTGTCTACTAGTTCCCCCCCCCACTATTAGTATCTACTCTCAATAATTGGTATCGTAATAGGTCCTTCTTGAGGCTTAATCATCTTGGAAGGTGATCTTGTGAGTAGATTGGTTATTAGTGTCTGCCTAGTTAGCTTGTTGGTAGAGTTTTTAGAATTGGTGATGATCAGTATGATAGTCTAGTTCTTTATGTCTTCTAGATTATGAATTCAAGGGTTGATGAGTTTTGAAGGTTGCTCTAAGATGGAGAAGGATATCAATGAAGGGTTTGATATTTTCTCAATCCAAGGTGAGTTATTTTTTGATACACGTGGCTCTTCAATCTTGAAGGTTTGTCAAAGAAGGCATATTGAAAAGAATAAAGGCTATTCCAAAGAAAATTCCAAGATCAAACCTATATTGTTAAGACATATTGAAAGATAGTTCTATTTGTATTAGGTTTCCATGAGACTCAATGAGGGTATGAGAGCTAATGAATCTTTCTAAGTAAGGGCATATATACTTAAGATTATACTGTATTAAAAGACTGGGCAAAGAGACAAGAATGGCTATGAACTCATTCCTCAAGTTCATGAATTAACTATCTAAAGGTGCTCATATGAAATAAAGAAAATATTGTCCTATTTTACTAGTGAGGGAAAGAAAGAAGAGATAGCCTATTTTCATGTAGAGGCTAATCTGAGAGAGATAGAGATCAAAGAGTCCATAATTAGTATGAGAGGACAACAGTAGTAGGTGGAGTGTTTCAGGGTGCTTAGGTTGGCTTGTACAGTTGAGGGTCTGAGTGCTTGATTGGTCTATAAGACCAATGTTGCTTGTGAGATTGAAGGAGATTGTTGAAAGTGATCTTGAAGGTTTTATGGTGAATATCTTATTTCTTTATTTTCAAGGTGACCTTATAAGATCATATAGAAGTATGATGACATCTTGGGTAATCTAAGGTTGATAGTTTTTTTTTGAGTTTCTTGATAGAATTTTAAGTTTTCATAACATGATCTTAACTGTAAGGATGAAGTTGATTCTTTGAGTCAATTTGAAAGGTTTTCATGAAGAGACCAATAGACTAAGAGGTTGGTTATGACCTTAAGGTCATAGAGCATGTTTTTCAATTTTTGGATAGCTTGTGTTGGGTATGTTGAAGGGAATAATGCATATCAGATATATAACAAAGAATCAAGTATTTTCATAGGTTTAGTTAACTGAGTGTCATCATATGTTTCATGAAGTATTTTGAAGAATTCTTAGCTGTAATGGCTTGTGTTATCTAAAGAATGCCTAAAGATATATTTTTACATATTTTAAAGATTTTAAGTCCTACTTAAGGAGATTTAATTGATCCTATAGGTCAGTGAAGAGAAAGAAGAAAAGATGATTGTTTAAGAGGTATGTTCAGGTCTCCTGGTCTTAAAATGCATTTTTTTATCATTTTTAGATGCTTGGTATGGGTGTTGATTTGAATAAGGATGATGTAATGGATTTTATGGGAGAATGAATAAGATAGCCATGAGTCATTCTTAGGTGGTCTGAGTTCTTGATAAGTTCAGACATCTGTTTTATGCTCAAAAGTCAAATTTGACTTATTTTGGCAGTGATGACTGCCTAGAGTGTGCCCAATGTTCTTTATGGTTATTTATGATGGCTAGAAGATTGGGGAAAATTGCTTTAATATGGTTTTTACATGAATAAGTATAATATAAGGCTTTATGATGACTAAGAGGTACTCATGTATGTTTTTAATCTTTTGGTCATGATGCTAGCTATGTTTAATGGCTCTATAGGTTCAGATTGGTGGTTCTTAGGTAGTTACATGAGTTTGGATGAATGTCATAGAGTGTTTTATGCTCAAGAAGGTATATATATGTGTATGAGACATGATCTAGGTGGTTTCACAAGTTTTTCAATCCATTTATGCTAAGTGGAGGGTTTTGAGTAGTCACAAGTTTTTCTTCTTATGAGCTTTGGTGGCCTAAAGGAAGTCATGGTTCCCCATGGATTGGGAACTTGAAATTTGGTCCAATGGTGTGGATAGGTTACTAAAGGTGTGGAAATAGTTTCAATTTATGGTGTTGATCAGAGGTTGACCTTTGACCAAGGTTTACTTTCAAGGCCTAGTGTTTTGGGCATGATTGAAAACGTGGTCTATCTTTGGAGTTAGAGGTTGGAAGATTCAAATAAATTGAAAGGGATAAATGGGTAGCTAAATAAAGTTTTATAATGGTTTGAAGGTAAGTATTTTTCATTTTAATCATGGTTTAGCTGACTAGGAGGCCTAATTGGCTAGTAGGCTAAAGAAGGAGGTATGCTCAGGAGGATGAGTTGGAAGCTCATTTTTGGCATGTCTAAAGAGTCATATGAGATTGATATAGATCTAAAACTTCAAGATCTAAAAGTGCACACAAAGAGATTTATGAGGTCTATAGTGGCCAGATAGGTCTACAAGGGGTCTAAGTAGGCTTAGTAGAGAAATTGAAGCATGTTGAAGAAATTTTCAAAAGAAGGATGACATGTTTGACTTTAGTTGAGTATATTGGTCTATTATAAGCATGATTTAGGTGTGTTTCTATACTTTGAGTGCCTTTGATGGTTTTTAGGGTGTCTTGAATGCAAAGGTATGTGAGCTTGCATAGTGCTATGGTGCTCTTGTTGAGCTTATTGGTATATGTTCTTGAAGATCCTTCATGTATTCATGGGTTTTATGGACTAAGGGGGAGCCATCAAAGTTGACCAAGCTCCTAGGGGGAGTTGTATTACTAATCAATTTGTGATAGGTCCAAGGATCTAGGTAGTTTGGGAGTGTACAAAGGAAGAGTTGAGTTCTTAGAGATATAAGTTCAATGTTTATCAAAGGAGGAGATGTTTTTTTTGTTTCTCATGTTGGGGATCAACCAACAATATGATTACACTTATGAAAGCAATAAACCGTGAAATTAAATCAGATAGATAAGTAACTAGAATCAGATAATAACAAAGAACAAGAGATATAAGAAACCACCCTGAAAACTTGTATTAAACTCTTTACAAAAAGAATACAATTGAAGAAACTTCTTTCTTCCACACCTCTCTCAGATGCACAAGATCTCTCTCTAGATCTCTATCCCTCAAGAGCTCTCTCTCTCAAGAATAATCAATTCCAACAACCTGGATTGATTCAACTCTGTACTATTCTTCAACATTCACATACAATGAACTACTACAATAATCACACTAAGCTAAGACGATCTAATTCTACATATAAAATTAGGAGACTTGAGCATGCACTTACAAACAACAGTTAAGTCTCTTAAACAAGGGCTCTAAAAACAATCTTACTAATAATAGAAATGCGAACTTAAGACTAAGACTTAAACTCATCATGCAAACACTCAGTTCTGTCCTCGAAAATAGCATTCTGGATGCACAGGTAACCGATGCCAGTTCCTGCCTGCTTGCCTGTGACCGACGTTAGCCAATCCTCTTCCGATGCTGGCATCTCTTCAACTGCATTAGACTGATGTCGGTCGCTCATGACTGACGCCGGTGACTGTGTAAACCTACAACTTTGGTAATGTGCTCATATGTGAAGCTTTTAGGCTTCACACCTTAACAATCTCTCACTTGGAGATAAATAGCTGCACCAGTACCTATACATCAACATCTTCTAGCTCCTCCATCTTCAACTCAATCATGAAGACCAATAGAAGTTGAATGAAGATTCAACTTCTCCTTTGTAATCGGCTTGGTTAACATATCAGCAGGATTCCTATCTGTATGGATCTTCTCTAGCTTCAAATCACCATCTTCTAATACCTGCCGTATGAAGTGGTACCTTAGCTGTATGTGCTTGGTTCTTGAATGAAAGGCTGAATTCTTAGCCAAATGGATTGCACTCTAACTGTCACTATACAATCTAAATCTCTCATGCTCCCTTCCAAGCTCTTCCATGAACCGTGTCATCCATATCATCTCTTTGCTAGCCTCTATGGCTGCAATATACTATGCTTCTATAGTTGACAAGGCAACAACCTTCTGCAACTTAGATATCCAGCTAACCACCATTCCACCTACAGTGAAAATATATCCTATGGTGCTCCTCCTGCCATCCAGATCACCTGCCATATCTGAATCTACATAACCATGTAGAGAAGTATTTGAACCTCCATAGCACAAGTGCCTACTACTGGTTCCTTTCAGATATCTAAGGATCCACTGAACTGCTTTCCAATGTTCCTTACCTGGATTGGCCATATACTTACTTACCACTCCCACTGCTTGGGCAATATCCGGTCTAGTACACACCATTGCATACATCAAACTTCCTACTACGGAGGAATATAGAACCTTACTCATATAATCTACCTCATCATGTGAATTAGGACATTGTTTTTTACTCAACTTAAAATGTCCAGCCAAAGGTGTGCTTACCAGTTTAGCATCCTGCATATTGAACCGTTTCAACACCTTGTCCACATAATCCTCTTGAGACAATATCAACCTATGATTTTTCCTGTCTCTCTTAATGCTCATGCTAAGGATTTTCTTTGCTGCTCCCAAATCCTTCATAGCAAAAGTTTGAGCTAATTTCACCTTAAGCTCAGAGATATCCTGCATGTGTGATCCTGCAACCAGCATATCATCTACATACAACAATAGAATAATATATCTACCATTATCCAATCTCTTGAAATACACACAATGGTCAGATTGACACCTACTATAGCCATGCTCAGTCATAAACCTGTCAAATTTCAAATACCATTGCCTAGGAGCTTGCTTGAGGCCATACAAGCTTTTCTTCAATCTGCACACTAACTTCTTCTTACCTTTGACCTCAAATCCTTCTGGCTATTCCATATAAATTTCCTCATCCAAATCCCCATGAAGAAATGTTGTCTTAACATCTAGCTGCTCAAGATACAAATCCTCAATAGCAACCAAAGACAGTACAATCCGTATAGAAGTCATTTTAACAACAGGAGAAAAAATCTCACCAAAATCAATACCTGGCTTTTGTGTAAATCCTTTTTCTACCAATCTAGCCTTATATCTCATATGTCCATTCTCACCTTCAACCTTTAGGTCCATCTATTCTTCAGTGTTCTCTTACCAGCTGGCAACTCAACCAAATCCCATGTTTGGTTCTCTCTTAAGGACTCCATCTCCTCAACCATGCCATGCTCCCACTGACTCTTGGACTCCACCTGTATTGCTTCTTCAAAGCTCTCTAGTTTTCCACCATTAGTTATAAATAAATAGAATAATGAAGGAGAATATCTAATTGGAGGTTTACTTACCCTTTTAGACCTCCTGATGGGTGTCTGAGACTCATTCACAACACGCTGTCCACCCAAATTCTTTGACAGTGACCGACCTCGGTCACCTCTAGACCTGTTACTGGCCGATGCCAGTTCTGCATGACCAATGCCAGTGCGTGTCCTACCGACATCAGTCTCTGTATGACCGACATCAGTTTCTGTTCTGCCGATGTCGGTTCCTATCCTGCCGATGTCAGTCTCTGTGTTTTCCTGCAAGTGATTATTTCTTTTTCCTGCGAGCTCATTTTGGATCGTCATCTCGTCCAATTCACCATTGCTCTACCTAGATTGATTTAGCTTCTTCAGCTAATCACTATACATCACTTTTTCATTGAAAACAACGTCACAGCTCCTAATTATCTTGTTTGTTCCTAGATTCCAAAATCTAAAACCAAAATCATCTGAGCCATAGCCAATAAATGTGCACCTCATAGACTTAGCATCCAACTTCTTTCTATTTTCTTTATCTACATGCACAAAGGCTTCACAACCAAAAACTTTGAGAAAAGAGAGATCTACCTTTTTACCTGTCTAAGCCTCTTGTGGAATTCCACCATCCAGAGCTGTAGAGGGTCCTCTATTAATTAGGTACACTGCAGTGTCAACAGCTTCTGCCCAAAACTCTAAGGGAAAAATAGCATGCAATCTCATACATCTTGCACACTCTATGATTGTTCTATTCATCCTTTCAACAATTCCATTCTGCTGAGGTGTCCTTGGAACTTTCCTTTGCCTACGGATTCCATGCATGTAACAATACTAGTTGAACTTATAACTGTAGAACTCTTCACCATTGTCAGATCTCAGGCACTTTAATCTTTTGCCTGTTTCATTCTCAACCATAACTTTTCAAATCTTAAAAGTCTCAAATACATCATATTTCTTCTTAATACAGTAGATCCATACCTTTCTTGTAGCATCATCTATGAACGAAACATAGTATTGTGATCCTCCAATAGAAGCTACCTGAGCCGGTCCCCACACGTCTGTGTGAACAAGCTGTAACTTATGCTTCTTCTTTGTAGACCCAGTCTTGAGAAAACTAACCCTTTTCTATTTTCCAAATACACAGTGCTCACAAAATTCTAGATCCATGCTTTTCAAAACTGAAAGCTTACCTTTAGACTTAAGAATTGACATCCCCTTCTCACTCATGTGACCAAGCCTTGAGTTCCACAATTTTGCATCCACATCTGAAGTAGATAATACAGAAGGAGAATTGTTAGTAACACAATTACATAAATAGAGAGTACCTACTATCTTACCTCTGGCCATAACAAGTGCACCCTTGGTCACCTTCCAAGATTCTGCTGTGAGAGTTACTGTACAACCCTCATCCCCTAACTTTCCTGTAGAAATCAAATTTCTCTTCAAGCTAGGAACATGCATAACTTCTCTCAACACCCATGTGTTACCATTCTGCATTTTTAGTTGCACTTTACCTTTGCAAATAATCTTACAAGGCTCATCATCCCCTAGATACACTATTCCAAAATCTCCATGGATATAGTCACAAAAATATTCCCTATTAGGGGTAGCATGAAAAGATGCACTAGAATCTAACACCCAAGATTCTATATTATTATGCAAATAAAATATCAAAGCATCTTGTGAAATACCTACAACCTTTGCTTCTTCTTTTCCTTCGTGTTGATTGTCCTCCTTAGGCTTTGACCATCAATCTCTACTTATGTGCCCCATCTTTCCACAATTCTAGCATTGAGGCCTTCTGCCATTTTTGGATTTGGATCTACCTCTCCCCTTAGACTTAGATCTTGATCTCCCTTTCTTGCTCTTCTCTTTTTGCCTTCCCCTGCTCTCAAAACTATTGGGGATCAACCAACAATAGATTACACTTGTGAAAGCAATAAACATAGAAATAAATCAGATAGACAAGTAACTAGAATGATAAACAGCAAGAACAAGAGATACAAGAAACCACCCTGAAAACTTGTATTAACAAACTCTTTACAAAAGGAATACAATTGAAGAAACTTCTTTCTTCCACACCTCTCCTAGATGTATAGATCTCTCACTAGATCTCTATTCCTCAAGAGCTCTCTCTCTCAAGAACAATCAACTCCAACAAGCCTGGATTGATTCAATTCTGTACTGTTCTTCAACATACCAAATATATTGAACTACTACAATAATTCACACAAAGCTAAGAAGATCTAATTCTACATATAGAATTAGGAGACTTGAGCATGCACTTACAATAAATAGTTAAGCCTCTTTAACAAGGGCTCTAAAAATAATATTACTAATAATAGAGATGTGAGCTTAAGACTATAAATTAAACTCATCATGCAAACACTCACTTCTGTCCTCAGAAATAGTTTTTTGGATGCACAGGTAACCGACGTCTATTCCTGCTGCTTGCTTGTGACCGCCGCCGACCGACTCACTACCAACACCAGTGCCTCTACAACTACACCTGGCTGACGTCGGTCGCTCTTGACCAACGCCGGTGTCTGTGTAGACCCAAACTTGTTAAATTGTGCTCCTTGGTGAAGCTTTTAGCTCCATACCCTAACAATCTCCCACTTGGAGATAAACAGCTACACTAGTACCTGTACAACAACATCTTCTAGCTCTTCCATTTTTAGCTCAATCATGAAGACCAACAGAAGTTGAATGAAGATTCAACTTCTCCTTTGTAACTGGCTTGGTTAACATATCAATAGGATTCCTATCTGTATGGATCTTCTCCAGCTTCAACTCACCATCATCCAATACCTGTTGTATGAAGTGATACCTTAGCTGTATGTGCTTTGTTCTTAAATGAAAGGCTAAATTCTTAGCCAAATGGATTGCACTCTGACTGTCACTATACAATCTGTAACTCTCATGCTCCCTACCAAGCTCATCCATGAACCATGTCATCCATATCATCTCTTTGCTAGCCTCTGTGGCTGCAATATACTCTACTTCTGTAGTTGACAAGGCAACAACCTTCTGCAACTTAGATATCTAGCTAACCGCCATTCCACCTACAGTGAAAACATAACCTGTAGTGCTCCTCCTGCCATCCAAATCACCTGCCATATCTGAATCTATATAACCATGTAGAGAAGTATCTAAACCTCCATAGCACAAGTGCCTACTGCTGGTTCCTCTCAGATATCTAAGGATCCACTGAACTGCTTTCCAATGTTCCTTACCTAGATTGGCCATATACTTACTTACCACTCCCACTGCTTGGGCAATATCCGGTCTAGTACACACCATTGCATACATCAAACTCCCTACTGCAGAAGAATATGGAACCTTACTCATGTACTCTACCTCATCATATGAATTAGGACATTGTTCTTTACTCAACTTAAAATGTCCAGCCAAAGGTGTGCTTACCGATTTAGCATCCTGCATATTGAACCGTTTCAACACCTTGTCCACATAATCTTCTTGAGACAATATCAACCTGTGATTTTTCCTAACTCTCTTAATGCTCATGCCAAGGATTTTATTTGCTACTCCCAAATCTTTCATAGCAAACATTTGAGCTAATTTCACTTTAAGCTTAGAGATATCCTGCATGTGTGATCCTGCAACCAGCATATCATCTACATACAACAATAGAATAATATATCTACCATTATCAAATCTCTTGAAATACACGCAATGGTCAGATTGACACCTACTGTAGCCATGCTCAGTCATAAACCTGTCAAATTTTAAGTACCATTGCCTAGGAGCTTGCTTGAGGCCATACAAGTTTTTCTTCAATCTGCACACAAACTTTTCCTTACCTTTGACCTCAAATCCTTCTGGCTATTCCATATATATTTCCTCATCCAAATCTCCATGAAGAAACATTGTCTTAACATCTAGCTGGTCAAGATGCAAATCCTCAAAAGCAACCAAAGACAATACAACCCTTATACAAGTCATTTTAACAACAGGAGAAAAAATTTCACCAAAGTCAATACCTGGCTTTTATACAAATCCTTTCACTACCAATCTTGCCTTATATCTCATCTGTCTATTCTCACCTTCTTTCAACCTGTAGGTCCATCTGTTCTTGAGTGTTCTCTTACCAGCTGGCAATTCAACCAAATCCCATGTTTGGTTCTCTCTTAGGGACTCCAACTCCTTAAACCATGCCACGCTCCCACTGACTCTTGGACTCCACCTATATTGCTTCTTCAAAACTCTCTGGTTCTCCACCATCAATTAGCAATAGATAAAATAAAGAAGGAGAATATCTAATTAGAGGCTTACTCACCCTTTCTGACCTCCTGATGGGTGTTTGAGACTCGTTCACAACACGTTGTCCACCCAAATTCTCTGACAGTGACCGACCTCAGTCACCTCCAGACCTGTTACTAGCCGATGCCGATTCTATATGACCGATGCTGGTGCCTATCCTGCCAACGTCGGTCTCTGTATGGCCGAACTCAGTTTCTATTCTACCGACGCTAGTTCCTAATCTACCGACATCGGTCTCTGTGTTTTCCTGTAAGTGATTATTTCTTTTTCCCATGAGCTCATATTGGACCTTTACCTCATCTAATTCACCATTGCTCTGCTTAGATTGATTCAGCTTTCTTAGCTGATCACAATACATCACTCTTTCATTGAAAACAACATCATAGCTCCTGATTACCTTGTTAGTTTCTAGATTCCACAATCTGTAACCAGAATCATCTGAGCCATAGCTAATAAACATGCACCTCATAGACTTAGCATCAAGCTTCTTTCTATTTTCTTTATCTATGTGCACAAAGGCTTCATAACCAAAAACTTTGAGATATGAGAGATCAACCTTTTTACCTGTCCATGCCTCTTCTGGAATACCACCATCCAGAGCTGTAGAGGGTCCTCTATTAATCAGGTATACTACAGTGTCAATAACTTGTGCCCAAAACTATAAGGGCAAACCAGCATGCAATCTCATACATCTTACACACTCCATTATTGTCTTGTTCATCCTTTCAGCAATTCCATTCTGCTGAGGTGTCCTTGGAACCATCCTTTGCCTGTAGATTCCATGCATATAACAATAATCTCTGAACTTATAACTGCAGAACTCATTGCCATTGTCAGATCTCAGGCACTTCAATCTTTTACCTGTTTCATTCTCAACCATAGCTTTCCAGATCTTAAAAGTCTCAAATACATCATATTTTCTTCTAATACAATAGATCCATACCTTCCTTGTAGCATCATCTATGAAAGATACATAGTACTGTGATCCTCCAATGGAAGCAACCTGAGCCAGTCCCCACACATCTATGTGAACAAGCTGCAACTTATGCCTCTTCTTAGTAGACCCAGTCTTGAGAAAACTAACCCTTTTCTATTTTCCAAATACACAGTGCTCACAAAACTCTAGATCTATGCCTTTTAAATCTGAAAGCATACCTTTGGACTTAAGAATTGACATCCCCTTCTCACTCATGTGGCCAAGCCTTGAGTGCCACAATTTAGCATCCACATCTGAAGTAGATAACACAGAAGGAGATTTGTTAGTAACATAATTACACAAATAGAGAGTACCTTCTCTGTTACCTCTGGCCATAACAAGTGCACCCTTGGTCACCTTCCAAGATTCTACTGTGAGAGTTACTGTACAACCCTCATCCCCTAACTTTCCTACAGAAATCAAATTTCTCTTCAAGCTAGGAACATGCATCACATCTCTCAACACCCATGTGTTGTTGTTCTGCATCTTCAGCTGCACTTTACCTTTGTCAATTATTTTATAGGGCTCATCATCCCCTAGATACACTATTCCAAAATCTCCATAGATATAGTCACTAAAATATTCCCTGTTAGGGGTAGCATGAAAAGATGCACCAGAATCTAACACCCAAGATTCTATATTATTATGCAGAGAGAAAATTAAAGCATCTTGTGCAATACCTGCAACCTTGGCTTCTTCCTTTCCTTCGTACTGATTGTCCTCCTTAGGCTTTGACCAACAATCTCTGCTTATGTGCCCAATCTTTCCACAATTCCAGCATTGTGGCTTCCTGCCATTCCTAGATTTGGATCTTCCTCTCACCTTAGACTTAGATCTTGATCTCCTCTTGCTCTTATCTTTCTGCCTTCCCCTGCTCTCAAAACTTAAAGCATTCCCAAATGTCTCTTCTATGCTTTTCCTGCGTATTTCTTCATTCAAGATAACACTAACAACATCCTCTACTTTCAAAATATTTGATGCAGATGCAGTATTACTTATTGCCATTACTAAGCCATGCCAGCTTTCAGGCAAAGAATATAATATTAAAAGAGCTTTTATTTCATCATCAAACACTATATTGACTGAACTTAATTGATTCACAATTCCATTGAAATCATTCAGATGAGTAGAAACAGATCCACCTTCATTCATATGCAAATTAAATAACTGCTTCATAAGATATACCTTATTAGAAGTTGAGGGTTTTTCATACAAATTTGCTAACGTAGTCATCAACTCTACCGTAGACTTTGCCTGTGATAAATTAGATATCATAGTGGATGCTAGACTCAGTCTTATAGACCCCAAAGCCTTTCTGTCAAGAACTTCCCATTCTTCATCCTCCATGTCTTTGGGCTTCTTTGCAACCCCACCTAATGGTAAGTAGAGATCTTTCTGATACAGATAATCCTCTATCTATATTCTCCAATGTTGGTAATTTTTGCCATTGAACTTTTCCATTCTCAGTTTACTTTCATCTGCCATTGCTTCTCCCACTCAAATAGAAATCTCTACAGAAACCCCTGTGAGAACCTGTAATCAATACACACTACACAGATCTGAACCACCTGTTAGTGAACCTGAGCTCTGATACCACTTGTTGGGGATCAACCAACAATAGATTACACTTGTGAAAGCAATAAACGCAGAAATAAATCAGATAGACAAGTAACTAGAATGATAAACAGCAAGAACAAGAGATACAAGAAACCACCCTGAAAACTTGTATTAACAAACTCTTTACAAAAGGAATACAATTGAAGAAACTTCTTTCTTCCACACCTCTCCTATATGTATAGATCTCTCACTAGATCTCTATTCCTCAAGAGCTCTCTCTCTCAAGAACAATCAATTCCAACAAGCCTGGATTGATTCAATTCTGTACTATTCTTCAACATACCAAATATATTGAACTACTACAATAATTCACACAAAGCTAAGAAGATCTAATTCTACATATAGAATTAGGAGACTTGAGCATGCACTTACAACAAACAGTTAAGCCTCTTGAACAAGGGCTCTAAAAATAATATTACTAATAATAGAGACGCGAGCTTAAGACTACAACTTAAACTCATCATGCAAACACTCACTTTTGTCCTCGAAAATAGCTTTCTGGATGCACAGGTAACCGATGCCGGTTCCTGCTGCTTGCCTGTGACCGCCACTGGCTGACCCACTACCGATGCTGGTGCCTCTACAACTACACCTGGCCGACGTCAGTCGCTCCTGACCGATGCCGGTGTCTGTGTAGACCCGAACCTATTAAAGTGTGCTCCTTGGTGAAGCTTTTAGCTCCATACCCTAACAAAAACTTAAAGCATTCCCAGATGTCTCTTTTATGCTTTTCCTATGAATTTCCTCATTCAAGATAACACTAACAACATCCTCTACTTTTAAAATATTTGATGCAAATGCAGTATTGCTAACTGCCATTACTAAGCTATGCCAGCTTTCAGGCAAAGAACATAATATTAAAAGAGCTTTTATTTCATCATCAAATACAATTTTGATTGAACTTAATTGATTTACAATACCATGGAAATCATTCAGGTGATTAGATACAGATCCACCTTCCTGCATATGCAAATTAAATAGCTACTTCATAAGATATACCTTATTAGAAGGTGAGGGTTTTTTGTACAAATTTGCTAAAGTAGTCATCAACTCTACCATTGTTTTTGCCTGTGATAAATTAGATATCACAGTAGATGCTAGACTCAGTCTTATAGACCCTAGAGCCTTTCTGTCAAGAACTTCCCATTCTTCATCCTCCATGTCTATGGGCTTCTTTGCAATCCCACCTAATGGTAAGTATAGATCTTTCTGATACAGATAGTCCTCTATCTGCATCCTCCAATGTTGATAGTTTTTGCCATTGAAATTCTCCATTCTCAGTTTACTTTCATCTGCCATTGCTTCTCCCACTCAAATAGAAATCCCTGCAAAAACTCCTGTGAGCAACCTGTAATCAATACACACTACACAGATCTGAATTGCCTGTTAGTGAACCTGAGCTTTGATACCAATTATTGGATATCAAACTCTAAACCTACAACCAAGGCTCTGATACCACTTGTTGGGGATCAACCAATAATATGATTACACTTATGAAAGTAATAAACCGCAAAATTAAATCAGATAGATAAGTAACTAGAATCAGATAATAGCAAAGAACAAGAGATACAAGAAACCACCCTAAAAACTTATATTAAACTCTTTACAAAAGGAATACAATTGAAGGAACTTCTTTCTTCCACACCTCTCTCAGATGCACAAGATCTCTCTCTAGATCTTTATCCCTCAAGAGCTCTCTCTCTCTCAAGAACAATCAATTCCAACAACCTGGATTGATTCAACTCTGTACTGTTCTTCAACATTCACATACAATGAACTACTACAATAATCACACTAAGCTAAGAAGATCTAATTCTACATATAGAATTAGGAGACTTGAGCATGCACTTACAACCAACAGTTAAGTCTCTTGAACAAGGGCTCTAAAAACAATCTTACTAATAATAGAAATGTGAACTTAAGACTAAGACTTAAACTCATCATGCAAACACTCAGTTCTGTCCTCAAAAATAGCATTCTAGATGCACAGGTAACCAACGCCGGTTCCTGCCTACTTGCCTGTGATTTACATCGGTCAATCCTCTGCCGACGCTGGCGTCTCTTCAACTGAACCGGACCGACGTCGATCGCTCATGACTGATGCCGGTGACTGTGTAAACCTGTAACTTTGGTAATGCGCTCATATGTGAAGCTTTTAGGCTTCACACCTTAACATCTCAAGTGGTAGTAATATGAGGGGGAGTTAGTGTGCTTTTCTAGTGGTTAGGTCCAAAGATCTTATAAGCCTATTAGAGCTATGACCTAAGTTGGTTCTTGAAGAGAGCCTAATATAAGGGGGAGAACTATGATTACTTCATGATCTAATGTTGATAGTTGGTGTGATATGAGTTTCAAAGAATGAGACAAAAAATTATGTGCTCTTGGTTGTGTTATTAATTTGCTTGATTAAAGATAAAAGAAACTATTTGGTAGATGAGTCTACTTTGTCATTGTGGTAAAGGGGGAGAGAGAAAAGGAGGTGTTGCCATCAATGACAAAGGGGGATATTATTGGTATATTAGTGGCAATGATGTGTTTTCATTGATGTCAAGTGGCATTGGTGATGACAAAGTGGCATGAGAGTGCTCTTGGTCTAATATGAATGATCTTAGTACTTAGTTGCTAATGAGAGCTTGTGGGAGTAGTTGGTTCTATGGAGGCATGAATAGATGTCATGAAGCATGAAGAGAGATTACATGATATATTCATGTGGTTCAGATAACATATAGAGTCCTTCCAAGTGTCTTCAAGTGGCTAGTAAGTCTATTGGCTTTAGGCTTAGTAGGCTTGGTAAGCTAGTATGAGCAATCATGAAGAATATATAACTTGATAGAGCTTATTATGCTTGGCATATGCATGTTGGACATGTGTAAGATGCTGAGAGGTTAGGTGCATGTTTTTAAAGAAGTGGCAAGTGTTCTACATGTTAGCTTGGCTATTGGACTAGTTGGCCTCGATGGGCTTGTGAGGCCTTGTGAAGGGTCAAAGGATGTTTTTAGTTTTATGAATCTTGGTTTTGCATGGGAGATGGTCAAGAAAGTTTGTTTTATCATTTTTATAAGATCTAAGGTTAGATAAGGAGATATAAAATAAAAAAAAGTCTTCATATGTTGCAGAGGTGGCTTGAACATTACATTTTGAGATCAAGAGCAAAGTTTCAATGTTGACTAGTTTAAATAGAATTTTCATGGGGACCTGAGCTTTTTAGGAGAGATGACACATGGACCTAAAAATCCTTTCCATTTATTTTATATTGGATTAAGGGATAGATCTTTATGAACATTTGTTAAGAATGTAAACAAGTCAGAAACCCTTTATAAACCCTCTTTATGGAGTGATTGGAGAGATATTGATAGTTTGGGATTAGAATGGATTGGGTGATAAAATGTGATGATTTGAGGTTATATATGACTCCTCTCAACATCTCCATGTGGTAGTGGTGTCAAGGTTTTGAAGATTTTAGTGCTACAGGCAAGGTTAACTAAGTCAACACATGATATTTAATGGATATTGAAGGAAAATAATTGATATTGAGGTATATGGAGTCATTTTTTCATTAAATAGTCACTATTTCAATTATTTAAGTCAATCAAGGTGACTAGTTGTTAATCTACAGATAGTGAAAATAGTGAACAATATCCAAGTAGAGTGAATATGTGTTTAAGGAAGTGTTATAGGGAGTAGGGATGAGTCTAATGGTTTGTGGTATTTTTTTAAGACCTATGAATTATGTTCCATTGATTTTTATTTAAGGATTATTCCCATTCATAGGCAAAAAGGTGCTTTCAAAGTGTCTTATCTAAGAAATGAAGACTGTGTGACAGTGACCTGAGGAATTGGTCTATTAGACTAATGGATGCTACTATAAAAAGAGATATATCTAATTTAGAGTGATATAGAGATAAAAAATAAGATATATATGTGTATTATAAGTTATTAAAGTGTTTTTTCATGTGGTATACAAGAACATCTACATGGCTGGTCTTTGGAGTTTACAGGCAGACTAAAGTGTCGTAGTTGGAGAGGCTAGTTTGAGCTATTAAGAGTAGAGTTTGAGGTGAGTGAGAGCTTGGTAATATTTTATGAGTATTATATATTTATTACATGGATTTTTTCTTCATATTTTATATCTATTTTGGTTTGAGCTATCAAAGTTCTTTGACTGAGTTTTTGGTATGCATGAGCAGTTTGAGAGAATAGTTTGAGTGAGTTGGTTTGGAAATGTGTGAGGTTTGTGAAGATTAAAAATGGTTTTCGTGATTTTTTTTAGGTAATTAAATCAAAATAATACCTCATTTTTGGGTATTTACAGGACTTGTAGTGAGAGAGAATAGCTTGATTCAAGGTATGATTTGGAGTTATAGATGGATTGGACAATTATGAAAGTTTGAAATTATATTATGATATCCATTATGATGTGTTTTATACCTTGGTTTAATCCCAAATTTTTCTTCTTTTTTTATGTGTGAGCAAGTGGTTTTAGGCCTATTAGGCCCAATAGGTCTATTTAGACCTAATGGTGAATTCTATGTATATTTGATGTATGTAACCTTTTTGGGATATGAAAAGGTTTTAAGTAACTTAATTTTAATTATTTTAGTGGTTATTATTCTTTGGTTATGTCTATTTTTCATAGAGATGGTCATATGTGGTGAATGACTTATGAGGGCTATTTGGTCCTAGTGTAGCCTAGTGATTGGATAAGTGTCATTTGAAGTATGGATAACCTATGGAGATATTTTCCCATTAATTAAACATGTGAGAAGAGTAAATTTAAGGTAATTAAAATTATATAAAATATCTTGGCTAACCAAGATGGGTTAGCTAAATGAGTGGTATATATACAAGGTCAAATTGGCCTATTTGATTGTATGTGAGAGGATGTGCATTCAAGTGAAAGAAAGAGTTCATTCAAGGAGAAGAGGTATGCAATTGAGGAAATTTAGAGGGTGAAGATAATTAGTGATGTTTGACTGATCATGTTCATGAGCTAATAAGTCATTAGACCTAACAGTCTAAAGTGTGACTTGGTTGAGTGAATGGATTGTAAAGGGGTTTGCAAATGTTAGAGTAAGAGAAGGTGATCATCAGGTGTAGAAGACATCAGAGAAGTGGTAGACATCATAGTAAAGGTGGTTGAGTTAGTGCTTAATCACCTAGGGGGTTTTAGCCTCCTTTCTAGTTGGAGCTGGACTAAATTGAGGGGTGGATGCTCCTTAATCAATTGGTGCTAGTCTAAAGTCTCTTTTTTGTATTATCCTTATAGGACTGTAGTCCATTGGTTTGTAGGATTGAGAGTGGGTTTTAACCCCTTAGAGTGTTTCCCATAGAAATGGTGTGTTCACATGTTATATGTTATTGTTTATTCATTGAATGTTTAAGTTTTCATGTTCATGTATGATGAATGATTCTAGAACTTAATGTACATTGTTGTCTACTGATTCACCTCCCTCTTAACAGTTACTCTCAACATGACTTAGCTTTAACAAAGGATAATAAAAGTGACCAGGGTGTTTTATTTATGCATGTACAATTCTAAAAAAATATTTAAATGTTATTTTTAGAGTTTTAGGCATATATTAGCTTGTATGCTAAAAAATATAACAAAATATATTATGGGTTCTTGATCAGTTTAGCATGCTCATACTACTATGTCCTGTATCTAACCTCTAGACTAGTATAAGTCCATGGAAACTCTTAGTGATCTACACAAATTAGAAAAATTCTTGAAATATCTTAAAAGTAATTAAAATTTTCTTTTATAATATGGTAGCAGGTCTACATAGAAAAAACATCCCCTCTTTCCTTCCATAGACAAACTACAAGATAGATAATAACACGCTCATCACAAATGATGCAACTATAGATAATTTTTGACCTTTATCTAGAGGTTCATAAAGAATTAAATAATGTGTAAAACTAATACAACTTTTTATCAGAACCACCATCCACAAAGTAAAATGAATATTTGGCCTATTGACATTGGGGATTCCTATTTCTCTGCATCAAAATTGAGCCAAGCCTAAGGCATTACACTGTATCCATCCTAGGGCTTTTTGATATTATTGTAAGGTTTATTTTATTTTTCCAAATTCTTTGTGATTGTAAAGATATTGTGGGTGGTAGAATTTAGTTGTAGGTGGATTTGTTAGAAGAGGTGAAGTCTAGGAGCAAATGCACATGTTGGATTTATGATGGCTTGGGAAAGCTTACTCAATTATGGGAGGTTATAGTTAAGTTGCAGTTCAAACTTATAATCCCATCCATATTTTCTTTAGAATGGAGCTAATTTTACTCATTTTCCAACATTATATTATGTCCACTTGTTTTTGTATAATTTTGTACCTCTTTCATTCCTTTTTATTATCCATTGGTGTTTTTATTACCAAATATTCATTTACCTTTTTGGATGGTGGATCTATACCATGAAAGAATATACAAAAATCTTCATCCAAGATGTCTCCAATAGACCATTACTATAGCCATGAAAGCTTCACCATACACACACATAGAATAAATTAACTCAGTATTCTATTCTCTATCATATTTCAATAGCTTGGAAAAGAGGAATATATAGAATGAGTAAAGGGAGTTAACTCATAAGAGAACTCATTGTGGGACTGAGTGTAATTCACTATGGAACTCATAAGAGAACTCACAGTGGCACTCAGTTTCACTCCAATTAGAACTCTAAGCAAGGTAAAGCTAAATGTGTAGGGATAATCCATTTAATAAATAAATGGAATAATAAATATCATACACTACCATATATTTGAACTCTTCATGAAGATTCAAAGTTTGAAGATTCGTGTTTTAAAGAGGAAATTTAAGAGCTACTCATGACTACCAAGATATAACAACAAAGTGATTCAACATAACATGTAAAGTTTGGCATCTATAGTGAAAATAAGATGAGTAGCATTATTTTTACTAGTATCCATACCACATGTCTCATTTAAAGTGGGTGACTTGAAAATAGGATGATAATTTTTTTTATTTGTGTAATGGTTCAACATTATTTTAGTTATCATAGTGAAAATCAAATTATTAATTTCTCATTTAGAGTGGAAAACTATCCACTATAAGATTCTCATGAATATCAAGATTTACTTAGTGTAAATACGATAAGTAACCTTATTAATACTCTAGGCAATGGTTCTCATATTCTATTGAACATGTTAATGACACACTATTTATACTTTGTTAGATTAATTTTGATTATAAAACCAAGATATAATAATTGAAAGTAATTCAACATTATTAACATGTAAATATTTTTATATAATAATAATATAAATATGATGAGTAACATTGTTTTTGATAGTGTCCCTACCATGATTATCTTTTAGAGTGGGTGGTGGTCCACTCTATTTAGATATTTTAGGATGGATTTAGTGTAAAAAGGATGATTAAGCATGTTATTTTTTGGTGCAATGGTTCAACATTATATCATGTAATATATTAAAAATAATATTAATATATTCTCATTTAGAGTGGGTGGATTCCCATTCTAAGATTCACATGAATATTAGTATTTACTTTAGTGAAAATAAGATGAGTAACTTTCTTGTTAAAATGGGAAATGGTTCACATTTACCATTAAACATTTCAATGACACACTTTTTCACCCAGTTGGAATCATTCTGATTAAAAATCTTAGATATAACAAGAAATTAATTCAAAATTATAATTTAACATGTAAATTTTTTCATTTAAAGTGCACATATGATTAGTATTTTTTGACTAATATCCCTATCATGTATCTCTTATAGAGTGGGCATATGCCCACTCTATTCATAGTTTTATCTGGATTGACCTAGTGCAAAAAAGATGACTAAGCTTGTTGTTTGTCTATGTAATGGTTTAACATCATTTCAGGTAATATAGTGTAAATAAAATTAGTATATTCTTAATTAGAGTGGGAGGCCACCCATGGTAATATTCACATGAATATCATGATTTACTTAGTGAAAATAGGATGAGTAAACTTGCTGATACTTTTAGCAATGGTTCTTATTTTCCATTGAACATGTCAGTGACCCATTGTTTGCACTTGGTTGGATTCATTTTGATTACAAAACCTACATATAACAACAAAATAATTCAACATTATTAACATGTAAATATTTTTAGATAATAATAATAATGCAAACAAGATTAATAGCATTGATTTTACTAATATTATTTCCATGGTTATATTTTAGAGTGGGCGACTACCCTCTATTAAAAAAAAAATTCTAGATGGACTAAGTGCAAAAAGCATGAGTAAGCATGTAGTTTTTGTGTAATGGTTCAAAATCATTTCAGGCAAAGTTGTGCAATTAGGATTAATATATTGTCATTTAAAGTGGGTATCCACCCATCCTAATATTCACATAAATCTCAAGATTTACTTTAGTTAAAATGGGAGGAGTAACCTTATTGTTACACTTGGAAATGGTTTTTATTTTCCATTAAACATGTCAATTACACACTTTTTTCATTTGGTTGGATTCATTTTACAAGACCTAGATATAAGAACAAAGTAATTGAAAATTATTAACATGTAAGTATTTTTAGTTATAATGCAAATAGGATGAACACAATTATTTTTAATAGTATTCCTACATTTTTTCATTTAGAATAGGTGGCCACCCACTCTAATAACTTTCTCAGATGAACTCAGCTAGAAGAAGTGGATTTAAAGATTTAACAAGTCTTAGTAGAGATAGGACAAGTGGAATTTGAACTTTGTAAAGATTCAAATTTTGAAAGGATAAGTGATAGTACACCTCCACTCTAAATGTGTTTCCTTATAAATAAAGGCCATTCATCTTATTTTCATTAAAACTTAATTAAATTTGATATTCTAAATGAATGGACTATGATCATAAGAAACATTTAGAGTGGGATGCCCACTCTATGATATTTTCTAGGATCATTGGATACATTTATAATACAAGTTCCCCTGTAAATAGATTTTTAAAGGATTAAATCATTTTGAATATACTAATTAATAGGTGCTACATTTCATCACCAATGATGATTGTGAAAATTACACAAAACAACTAGTAAGTTTTATATAATTTAAAATAAATTTATTTTTAAAAATTTATTTGAGTGTCCTAACATAAAATAAATGAATTACATATTTCATGTGATATTAAGGTTATGATATTCAACAAATAAAATATTTAAATACTTTCAAATCATATCCTAATAAGGTAAAAAGAATGTTGTTTGAAATAACATTATGAATTTTATATATTGGGTTCATTGAAATGAAAATGGCAAAAATATAATTAGAAAAAAGAGATATTAATCATTCTATGCTACATATCCTTTTTTGTAGCATAGAAACAAAAGGAATTTTTAATAAATATGTTATTTGATACGAATGAAAAAAGGAAGCAAATAAATCTTCAACAAAATGTCATTCTACAAAATAAAGGTACTCATATATACATTAAAATATTTATAAATTAGAAATGAATATAAAAACAAATTAAATATTGTTCATTTGAATTTGTTTTTACTATACACATTCAAAATAAAATGTTTTCTTAAAATTTTATAAAATAGTTAGAATAGAAAAAAAACACTCAATAAATGAGTTTTCTATAGGTAATCATCTATACAATGACAAATTTAAGTTGCATTTATTTAAAAAATAGTTATAAATAGTGAAAACATACTAGAATGAAACTTAGAAAATAATATAAATGTCGTGACCCAGTCTAAAACTATTTTAAAACAATGGATTATTATTTAGCATTGATATTGTATAACATTAATTTTTAGTTTTGATTATGATATCATATCATGGATTCAATCAGATGCTTCAATTTTTAGTTTATTACATCATTATTCTAAAATAACTATGTTATAATTTTATATTTCTATTGATTATTCAGTTATGTTCATTGTATGTTTATTAGACAAATACTATTGGTGTCTTCTTTTAAGACTATAGAGATTATCATGAGCTAAGTTTGATCGATGGAGTCTAGCTGGTAGGATTGTCTATGTGACATTCAATTATATTTTAAAAATGAGTATTAAGACATGAGTTTCCAAAATGAACATAATTGTCTATTATCTATTGACTACACTTTGTTTGTTATTCTTTGGGTTGATTTGTTGAGTGAGTCTGTATTGATATCTTTTGATTTTTATTTAATTTGACTATTTTATTGAGTAATTTTGAATTCTCTATCCAATATCATCTTACTCATTCAAAATATGGGTTGCCATTATGTTGGAATTTGGCCTAATCAATTTCATAATATTGAATGAATGGAAAACATACATATACTTGCCTCGGTTTTTTAATTTTTTTAGAATGTGGGTGCTCAAATATTATTTAAAATCAATGTGAACTAGGTAATGTTTGGTTGTAAATGATAATTTGATGGATTTAATTCACTTTTATTTTATTGATAATTTGATATAATTTCATTAGCTTGAAGGTGGATTGAATGAAAGTGATGGCTTGAATGTCAATTTATAGATTTGGAGGAAGAAGATAAAATGGTGAAGAATGATTTGAATTTTTCAATTTGGTTAAAGGATCAATGATCAAGAATATATCCTCATCCATGAGGATGATGACTAATTACATGGGTTGAGAAGAAAGGGGAGCACGTTGAGTGTCTCGTAAATAATGGGCCAAAGTAGTTGATTAACTCATCAAAGAGGTTTAAAATTTAAGGGTTAACTCACAAGGTGGTAGTAGAAGTTGAGGGATTGTTTGGATGAGCCACCATGTGAGGTAGATAAATGTGGAAGATGTTTGGGTGAGGTGGAAAATCCATAATCATTAATTAAGTGTGTGCATGATTATAGTTAACTAATTATTAAAAATTGGAAGGAAATGATGTTAATTTTAATTTTAATGGTGAAATGAAAAGTGTTAATGTGTCAAAGTGACTTTTTACACTACATGGTGAAATTTAAGTGTTTACATTTTCCCCTCTTTAAAATAGTATTGCGAAGTAATACGATTTTGAAGAATAGTAGATACAGTAGAGCATTAATGATTATGGATAAAATGTTACCCCAAGTAATTGAAAATGATAATGATGATGCCCCCTTTAGTTTTCATGCAAAAAAATAGATGGATGATTGAAATGTTTAAAATAAAGGGAATGAGGTGGAGATAATAATGATCATCAAGTAATGGATATACTTTCCTCAATACAAATACTTACAATGTTGTAGAGAGTTTGTGTAAAACATTTGCCCCTAACTATTAAATTCTAGAAAAGGGATGTGGAAAATAATATTTCCCATTTGTAGAATTCACACTTTGATGGTGCTTAGATTCAGGGGTCTCACAAGCGAATGTGGGAATAATAGATCTTCATGATGGTAAGTTATGGGCCATAAAAAAAAATATAAATTATCTAATGTGTGACAAAAGTTTACAAAATTGATAGTTTTAATCATTCATAAATAGATATAACACTTTGATTGATTGATGTTTGAAAATGTGGATGAAATCACCTAGATATATGATAGTGATGGTCATTGAGCTAACCTAAGATACCCCATGTATCTAAGTACTACCTATATAATCCATTTGGGGATATCATGACATATGTAGTTTTACCAATGTGGGAAGAGATGTAAAGTGGTGATATAATGTAAGATTGTGATGATTATATGATACCATGGATGTTAGTAACCCATTTGAGCTAATAATTGCACATTATGATTAGATGTGATAAGAAATTTACTAGCCCCAAGCAATAATATGTGTAAGGAGAAGATTATTTTCTGATAGATATGGAGATAATATACAAGCTTTGAGGTGCCCAAAAGCAATGACATATGCAAAGAGTATATTATGGGAACAATAAATCTTGATGGTAAAGTTAAAAGTTTGGATTAGGATTGAATGATTGACTGATTAATTGATTGATTGATGGAGTGATGTATTGATGGATAAAGGATGGTTTTTTTTTAATTTTTTCAGTCCCTATCAATGGGTGTAAGATATTGAATGGAAAAATTAATAAATGATTGTGGTTGATTGATTTAAAATCATAAACAAATAATTTAATCAACTTCATAAATCAATGATAATGGATCACATGATTGGATAGTATGGATTGGATATGCATAGATTGAAGAGAGAGATGATAGTGGGATGTATGGTGCAAAAAGTATATTTTTTATAATTAAATACTTAGAATATGATAGGAAGAGAAATTTGCTATTCTCAGAATGGAGAATTTGGCATTTATTATGGTTAATTTGTTAAACAAAGTGGCAAAGTCATTTCAAAATTTTAGTTAGATAGAAATGATGATGTTGAATAAATTAATGTGAATTTTTATGGGATTATGAATGTTAAAAATGTTAAGCATGGGATATATTGAGAGGGAGGGGTTAATTATTATATCATAAATCTTATAAACTTTCTTCTAATCAAATTCCACTTAACCAAACATTCAAGATATGAAATAAAACTAAAATAATAAACACCACACAAGATATAGAGAGACACCAAATTTAACATGGAAAACAAATGTGGGAAAAACCACAGAGAATAATCTCAAGTATATGAATGAGCACCAATTCAAACTATAATATTCACAAGCACCAACTTATAGGAGCACCAACCCCTTTGTTGAGCACTAAAACAAAAACTATTCATGAGCACCAACCCATTGGAGAACCAACCCCTTTTCTTAGCACCAACATAGTAACAATTCATGAGCACCAACCCATAATAGCACCAACCCCTTTTGTTGAGTACCAACATAGCAACAATTCATGAACACCAACCCACATGAGTACCAACCCATTTTTCTGAGCACCAACACAACAACAACTCATGAGCACCAACCCATAAGAGAACCAACCCCTTTATTGAGCACCAACATAGCAACAATTCATGAACACCAACCCACAGGAGCACCAAACCCTTTTGTGTATACCACACAACTATCTCTCAATGTTGCTATCTCAACAAATGATAGTTTATTACAATATCTCTTTCCTCTCTCTCCTTTGCTCTTCTAATCTAGATATTACAATTACAAATCATAATCTCTCTTCCATATTACAAATGGATTCTCAAGCCTTTATTTATAGATTTATAAATGACCTTTGGCCTTCACCCTTTGTGACCCTTCAATCCTCATGGACAATGCCACCAAACTTGCATGACCCTTTGTATCCTTGAAAATTCATATGGTGACCCTTCATAAGAAAAAATGTCCTTTCCTATTTTGTCTTTATCTTGGTGACTTTTCATATTCCTCAAAGTGTCCCTTCCTGAGAAATTATGCCCTTCTTCTTTTGTCATCATTTGGTGACTCTTGGAATTCCCAAAAATGACTCTTCATGGGAAAATACATCCCATTCTTCTTTTGTCTATACCCCATGACTCTTTGACTTCTCCATGGGCCCTCTTTTGACTTATATACAACTAAAAATATATTCGTTAATATTAAATAAATATTAACACACATTAGACAAGATATAACTATTACAATCATCGTTAAATGCAATGGGGCCTTTATCACCAATAATGTTAGACCTTTAACATTAATGATAATATTTCCAACAATCTCCCCCTTTGTCATTGATGTCAACCTCAATCCTGAAACTACCACATCCTGAATCCTACACATACTATCATCTAAAAAACCTATAGTAACTCCCCCTTACTTTAGCAACTTGTACCTATTCACTGTACATGTTTTTTCACCTGTACCTATACCTGTTATTCTCCCCCTTTGACATCAATGGCAAAGGGCCTACCTGGAGCTAACACTTAACTCCCCCTTAATTGATGCTGAACCTCAATGACAAGAAGTAACAAAAATTACGTCTAACTCATCTTAAAAATATTTGAATGTGTCCTTTGATCGTGCCTTTGAGAAGATATCTAATAATACATATAAATCATTGCCTGTCATTTGAGCATTTGCAATCAACTCATTTGAATCTTTTCTTCTAATCTCATAACCTTCTACATAAAACTTTAATGTGTATCCATGATCACATATTTTACTTACACTCAATAGATTTTGATTAAGACCTTTTACATATAAAACATTCTTAGCCTTGGTTCTACCATTATCCAAACTCAAAGTACCTTTTCCAGCTATCTTGGCAGTGGTTTTATCTCCAAATTTCACTATGCCACCATTGATCTTCTTTAGAGTTTTGAACTTACTCTTGTCTCCTATCATATGACTCAAACATCCACTATCAATGAACCATGGATGATCTTAATTTATTTCATGAAAAGTTATTTGTACCAACATAGAATCTTCAGGTTGTTTTTTCTGCCATGAACATGTCTGAACCTTCTTCTTCATGAATGGAGCCTTAAAACTCTAGTCCTTCTTGACTAACTTGAACATGCTTCTATAGTATTGAGATATATGTCTAAAGTTGTTGCACTTGTAGCATATTATGGCCTCTTCATCAAAGCTTCATAGAGGATCAAAAGAGTTGTAGCTTTTGCTTGACTCTACATGACTTTCCCTCTCCTTCTTTCTGAAACTGTTAACTCTTTTCTGAAATTCTAATTTCTTATGACCATATCCATTACAATAAAAATATTAAGAATAAAAATAAGATCTATTTGTGTATCTCTAACCTGATTTCCTTTTGTAACTTTGTTCCCTCTATCTTTCTTTGTTTGAAATGTCCTCTGTATCCTTTACTTCTTCCCTTTTTGTTTCCTCTTTTGTAAGAGCTTAAACATAGCTCTTTTTATTTTCAAATCTGATACCTATCTTATCTAAATTTTCCTTTTAGATTTCTAATATCTTATTCAATATGTTAGTGCTATCCTCAAATTTTGAATCACTAACTACTTTATCGTTGACTGCTTTTTCAATATCTTCTTTTAAAGAGGTAATTTCAATAACATACCTTTCACATTCTTTTCTTACTTTTTGCAATTGTGTTGTTAGATATTTTTCATTCCTTTTAGCTTCTTCAAAGTGTGTTGTTAGATCATCAATTATTTCCTTTGACTCATTTTCATTTTTATCAATCTGGTGCTTCAATCTTTGATTCTTCTTCTCAATATCTTCTAACTCTTCTAAGGCACAAATGAGTTCTCCTTCTAGATTCACTTCAGCTTCATCCTCTTCTTCTTCTTGATCATCTATAATTTTTCTCATATAAACATCTTCATGTATGGCCATGAATAGAGTATTTTCTTCTTCTGAATCACTAACTCCACTATCTTCATCTAAGCTAGGATCTTTAGAATATAGGCTCTTCTTCTCGAATCCCTTCTTGAATTTAACTTTAAAATTATTCTTGTATGTAAACTTTAAAATTACTCTTGTATGTAGACTTTTCTTATTCATCATCATTACCCTTATTTGGGAATTTAGCTAAAAAATGTCCAATATTTCCATAATTAAAACATTTAAAAGGTAATTTTCTTTAATATTTACATGTTCCCCTTTTTGGCTTGCAAATGAAAAGAGCTCTGTTGTCATCTTCATCATCACTAGAACTGTCACTTGATTCTTGAATCTTAGCTTCTCTTTCTTTGATGTCTTGAAAGCCACTTCTCTCTTTGATGGTTTATCTTGTTTAGTCTGCATCTCAAATGCTATGAGAATACCATGAAGCTCATCCATCTTTATCTTGGCTAAATTCTTCATCTCCTCAATTTCCAAAACCTTTGCATCATATCTCAATGGTAGAGATCTCAAAACCTTTTGTACCGCCATTGAATCTTCTAGTTTTTCTCCAAGACCTTGAATCTAATTTATTATTTGATCAACTCACAAAAGATAACTTGCTATATCTTCTTCTTCCATCTTCAAACTCTCAAACTATCTTCTAAAAGTCTGAAGCTTAGCTTTCTAAACCTTTCCATCACCTTTGTAAATATTCTCAAGTTTTACCCAAGTTTCATGAGTAGATTTACATTGCATAAATTTAACAAATTTAGATTCACATAAACCATATAAAATAGCATTTAAAGCTTTAGCATTTAAAGCTTTAGCATTATTTTCACTTGCCTTCTTTTTTTTTCTAGATTAATTACAAGTGTTTGTGGCTCTTCATATTCCTCCACCACTGCTTTCCATATGTCGAATCCAAGGGCCATCAAATAATTATTCATTATTAAGCTAAAAAAACATAATTCATCCCATCAAACAAAGGTGCCTTATTTTTAAAAAATTCTTCATGTGATCCAGCCATCGTGTTTTCCTGATCTACCTTAAAGCTATAAAACTTTTTCAAAAGGAACCTACTCTAATACCAATTGTTAAGCATGGGATATACTGAGAAGGGGGTGAATTATTATATCATAAATCTTATAAAATTTCTTCTAATCAAATTACACTTAACCAAACATTTAACATATGTAATAAAATTGAAATAATAAACACCACACAAGATAGAGAGAGAGAGATACCATATTTAATGTGGAAACCCAATGTGGGAAAAACCATGGAGAATAATCTCAATTATATGAATGATCACCAACTCAAACTATAATATTTAAAAGCACCAACTTGTAGGAACACCAACCCCTTTGCTGAGCACCAACATAGTAACTATTCATGATCACTAACCCATCAGAGCACTTACCCCTTTGCTGAGCACCAACACAGTATTAATTCATGAGCACCAACCCACAAGAGCACTAACCCCTTTTGTTGAGAACCAAGACAACAACAATTCATGAGTACCAACCCACAAGAGTACCAACCCCTTTTAATGAGCACCAACATAGCAAAAATTCATGAGCATCAACTCATAGGAACACCAGCCCCTTTACTAAGCACCAACATAGCAACAATTCATGAGAAAAAACCCATAGGAGCACCAACCCCTTTTATATATACCACATAACTATCTCTCAATGTTGTTATCTCAATAAATGATAGTTCATTACAATATCTCTTTCTTCTCTCTCCTTTGCTCTTCTAAGCTAGATATTACAATTACAAATCATACTCTATCTTCCATATTACAAATGGCTTCTCAAGCCTTTATTTATATCTTTCCAAATGACCTTTGGCCTTCACCCTTTGTGACCCTTCAATCCTCATGGAAAATGGTGCCAAACTTGTATGAACCTTTGTATCCTTGAAAAGTCATATGGTGACCCTTCATAAGCAAAAGCATCCTTTCCTATTTTGTCTTTATCTTGGTGACTTTTCATATTCCTCAAAGTGTCCCTTCATGATAAATTTCACCCTTCCTCTTTTGTCTTCATTTGGTGACTCTTGGATTTCCCCAGGATGACTCTTCATGGGAAAATGCGTCCCATTCTTCTTTTGTCTTTACCCTATGACTCTTTGACTTCTCCATGGGCCCTCTTTTGAATTATATGCAACCAAAAATATATTTTTTAATATTAAATAAATATTAACACACATTAGCCAAGATATAATTATTACAAACATCATTAAATGCAATGGGGCCTTTATCACCAATAATTCTAGACCTTTGACATCAATGACAATATTTTCGAAAAAAATGTATATTGATATGGATACGTAGGCATTTAATATTAGCATATTTCCAATTATAAATGAGTAAGAGAGATGCTATGGATCACCTTATCATGGGTCTTAGATTCCTATGGTTGATGGTATGATTGTTGACTTGTGAAACCATCATGGGGTCATTATTATGTTGTCTTGATAATTGTGATTGGCATGGTCACTTGGACCTTAGATAATTGAATAACATTATTTGATTATTATTTAGTATGATTAAAATTTTAATGTTAATCGGTGGCATTTAACTTTAGTCATCATGATGCATGAAATTATGTTGAGAATGTTGTTTGTTTTTATAAATTTATCGGTTTATAGTTTTTATTAAAACCCTTGAATGTGGTGTGAAATCTAAGTGTTCATGGATGTAATGTTATTGGGATTATTTTTAAAATGGAAATTATAGCATTAAAACTTAGGGTTATGTTTCTATGTTGGTGTGTTATTTAGGTTTTTGTGTGTGGTTTAAAAACTCAGAAAATTTAATCACTACCATGTGAGCTAGACTCCACCATGAAGATAATGGTTTGGGTTGGTTAGGGAAACCAAATGGAGGTCTCTTTACATCATTTGAGTGGGATTTGGACTTCTCTACAAGTTTCTTTTTCATCTAAGAATGTATTATGAAGCTTATAAGGCTCAATATAGTAGTGGAATGAATATTTAGATTTGAGATTAGGATTCATGCTCATATGTGCATGAATATTTTTTTACTTTCAACATTTATTTTGTAAATATATTTAAGATTGATTATATTATTTCTTTGTAAATATATGTGTATTTAGTTTATTTTATATAATTAATATAGATGCACATAATTTATAAAATTGAAATGTTGGTATTATATGGGTTGTTTACTTGGTTCTTACTTGATTGTGCTAGCTTAAATTATTGTGAAGGATTATGGAAGTAGGTGTTGGTTGAATGGTTTTTATATATTTTATATTTTTTACCTTTTTGCATCTTTTAATAATTATATTCTTAACTATGTTTTAATGAGTCTGAGTTATTAACTTTAAATCTATACTTGGATGTGTAGTTAGTCATGATAGTCGACTCAATAATCCATAAATGGTTATTATGTTTGGATATTGAATAAGGAGATAATGAATTATCCTTATATGTTGATGTTTCACTTTTATTTCATTTATTGGCTGGTAGTCATTTTGAAAGGTAAATGTAATGTTTATTGGATCGAATCTTGTTCAACATTTATTCATATTTCTTATTAATTTTGGCATTCATTTGTTGACTATATCCTAGAGTGTTTTAAATCGTGGAATGATCTTATGAATCATTTATGAGTTGGATTGTTTGTTTATTAGTTTTTTAATCATGATTGGTCTCTTACTTGGACTGGTAACTGAATGGTACTCCTAACCATCAACATTCTAATTTGGATTTAATAAGATTTATTTTTTTATAATATTATTTCTCTTCATAAGTAGGTTATTTTATTAACATTGTTATTAGATATCAAAGCCACTAAAAATGAGAATTGGTTTGTGTGTTTTAATTTCAAATGGTTTCATATTATAATGTTTGAGACAAAGATGGATCTTTTGGTTCAAATTATTATTTAAGTTAAGAGGTTTTATGAACTATATGTGGGATTTGGTATTGTCTAAGGTGTGATTAAAAGCATTTGTGGATGATTTTAAACCATAGTATTCCATTTTATAATAATTTAATTATTGTATGTTAGGAATGGATAGTTTTAAGACCAATTAATTTATGTTTAAATGCATAAGATCACATTGTTTTTATTTAATAATTGTTTAGGGTCATGTGATTCTTATATGTTATTTGGTAAAGATTTCAAATTATTAATTCAAGACTTAGCTGAGTTAGTAGTTGACTCCAAATGGTATCTTCATTTTTAAATGGATATATTATTAGGAATAAGAAAGAATATATTTAATTATTTTTACGTTTGACTAAATTGCATAGTTATTAATACTTCTTTCCCATTATAAAAAAGAATGTAGTTTATCATAGAGGACTATTCCTTGATATTTACATTACTAATTAAGAATTTATTACTACTTGAATTTTAATGCATTTAATTTAATAGAATTATTTGGATTCCACTCATATTATACATTTTCTTTGGTCATATTGAACAATGATGGTGAAACTATCTTGAATGACACTTAGCTTTGTAAATAATAATTTTAATAATGTCTTCTAAATATTTTGATTTATAAATATGTTTTTTGTCTTGAATTATTGTTTCATGAATTATTTTAATATGATAATGCCACCATTTAGGGGAATATGGAATCTATAGGTTATAATTTTAAATGCATCTAATTGTTAAATAATAATGTATTTTTTAATTTGTAGTGTTGTGTGAATGATAAATAAAGGAGAAGATTTGAAATAATTAAGTGAATATTTGTTATATTTAGTTAAAATTAATGTCAAGGACTAAAGGGCTATTAGACAAGAGGCGTATGAAATAGAACATCTTGTTTACAAAGAGAGTCATCAAGTCATTTCTTAAGTGTACTTGTATTTATTGAATTCTTAATCTAGATTTACTTATTTTTGAAGCTTACTCTCTTGGCACTTGAAAGAGGATAATTATTAAAGGAAAAATAATAATGTTTCCCTAAATAGAATATATCTAAGTGGGGTACGTATGAAGGAAGAATGAATAAACATAATTTATTCATAAGCTATTTTAATAGGTTATGTTTACTATGATGTTATGACCCTAAGAGCAAAGTGTAAATATCTTGATTGGGTAGCATCGTATGAATCTAATTTATTTGATATTGAAATATGAGTTATTAGGATAACACTCTAGTTGGGTATTACATGTAAGTTCTTATGATATGAAGGGGTAACTATTATAACCAAATTTTGCACCCTTGGAGAAGGTTGTTTAGACATTTCCAAATTTGGTTATACATGGGATTACTCCTAGACCTATGGGTTGTATATAACATGGGTAAACCTCTAGGTTAAGTGGATAGCTTCCTTGATCTATCTATTTAGGATCACACACTACACTAGGATAATCACTATTGGGGGTGAAAAGGGAATAAGGAAACATAAAGTAACCTACACTAATGGAGGTGATACAACAAATATAACTCCAAAAAACATAATTGTATTTACACTAAAAAGGTGGACTGCTAAAACTTATCTCAACTCAAAGGTTCTTCTGACATAAGTTTTTCTACATGGAGGTAAATTACCATGCATTTACAAATGTGGGTAACTAGTAGGTCTGATCTTAGACACTGCTAATCTCCTTCACACTAAAAATACACCTAACAAACATATACTCTTCATGAGATATATTATAAGAAATTTTAATCACATAATGCATACACGAGTAGAATAGAAGCAAGGAGAAGACATTCATCACTTGTCATCTAAATAGACTACTTGACATACTTAGGTAAGAATTGTAGAGATTAAACCATCTTGACAAAACTTTATTCAAAGGTAAAATAAGATTTCAAAACTAGAGGATCCTCTTGTAAAAAATTAATGAAAATGTATGAAATAACAAATTTATTTTACTAAAATACATGAAATAACAAATTTATATTAGTATAAACATCAAAGGGATTATATTGATTACATTCCACTTTGAGGGGGAAACCTCCTTTGAGAAAACTCAATACAATAAATTTGTGGATACCTTCATTGGCCTTAACACTTACTTATATACCAAGTCTAATCTAAGTAACTAATACTTCCCATGAATGTGGGATAAAACAAAATGCTCACAGTAAGACTTACAAAGCATATACATCCATAGAAACTAATATACTAACAAAGTAAAGAGAAGGGGTAGCATGGGTTCCTAATATCCCCTCCCTCTTAGAAAAATCTTTATCCTCAAAGATTTAGATGTGGTAATTGGTGTTGAATATAAAATAGTGGTTCCCATGTTGCATCCTTTGGTTACATTTTGTCCCACTAAATTAATACCTCTATGATGGAGTGGGAGAGAAGTTAACATGTGCACCTTTCTAGGATTGCCTTCAACTCAAGAATTATGGATCCTTAATTATTAATTTATATTAAAATAGTTTACACTAAAATAGTTTAAACTTTGATGTTCATGTCAAGAACCTTCCTTAGATAAGATACATGAAATACTAGGTGAACTTGAGAAGAAGGTGGGAGATCCAACTTATAGGCAACTGACCCAATCTTTTGGAGAACCTTATTTGGCCCATAGAACTTGGGATCCAACTTATGATGTCATTTGAGTTTTATGTAAGATGCTTATATGGCTAAAAGTGAAGAAAAACCATATCACGTACTTGAAAAGTGTACTCAAAATAGTGTTGATTATCCTATTGTTTTATTTAATTTTGTGTCATATGAAGATTATCTTGTAGGGTAATATGGATATGATCTTGGGTTCAAATAATTATGTCAACTACTTGAACAGGTGAACTATTAAAGGTGTATAGAAGGAGCATTGGTGGTAATTGACCATAGAATAATTCATATGGAGTAATTTTAGTTGAATTTGGTAGGAGGTATTGTACCACCATTCAATGAGAGGAATCCACTTTGCCCACTGATGTTGTTGTTTTGAAGTCAAGTAATGAAGGAACATTTCTAAGTATTTATTGACAATTTTAGTCTAAAAATCCATTTATATATAATACCTAAAACTCATCTTTAGTTGGGTGCTGGTACATCAAAATAGTTCTATCCAAAAATGGCTGGTGAAGGTTGCATCATGATCTAATACAATGGAAGAAGGACTACCATGAAGATGGAGAATCTAGTCCAAAAACATTTGTGTAATGATGAAGGTGGTATAGGGATGGTTGATGGAAAAAAATGACTATATTTGGAGAGGAAATAAACCACAACCAAGATCACTATTCTCTCTCTAGGTTTAGTGATCCCCTCAATGAAATCCATAGAAATATCTATCTAAATCTTGGTAGGGATGGGCAAGGCTTTGAACAACTTAGGAATGAGTGTTGTTTCACCTTGTTGCATTAGTAGGTATCCCATTCAATCACCATATATTGAATTTACTTTTTCATTCCCTTTTAAAATTAGTTACATTGTGCCTACTCTAAGTTTTTAGCAACCCTAAGTGCCCTATGGGTAGAGAAGTATGGAGTTCATATAATACATCTTACTTAAGACCTATGTTCTAGGGAAGTACCAGATGACCCTTGTATCATAGAGAATAACCATTCTAAGAATAATGTAGTACATCAGAGGGGTTAGTGGATAACTTTTGAATGATTTGAGATAATGAGGATTCAATAACATAACCCTATTGTAGAATACCCAACCAATTTAGAATAGGCATAGAAATAGATAAAAAGGAAGCTTGGTCATAAATGTGCAAGATAGATCATCAACCATAATATTATCCTTAGACTTATTTTAAGTGATCTCATAGTCATAACCCATGAGTTTGCTAACACATTTATATTGTGATGGGGTGGAGACATGTTATTCTAGGAAATATTTTAGACTCTAGTGATCAATTTTGATGCAAAAATGATTCCCCAGTAGGTATGGCTACTATTTTTGTACTGCATGCAAAATAGACATCATTTCATTCTAATAAGTAAAAAGGAATAAGTTTTTTCTAGAAAGGGCTTTACTGGTGAATGCAATGGGGCATCCTTCTTGGAAGAGAACAAAACCAAGTCCATTATCATAAGGATCACTCTTGATAGTGAAGGTCTTTGAAAAATCTAGCATAGCTAGATCAAGTGCAATATACATAACTTATTTTAATTATTCATATGTGCACTCAACAACTTGTGTTCATGTAAAAGTATCCTTTTTCAACATAACTACTAGTGGAGTTGCAATCTTCTTATAATCCTTGAAAAAAATGTGATAGTATCTAGTTATCCCCAATAAATGTGGAGGATCTTAAGTGTCTAAAGATGAAGCCTATTTGGCATGGCAATAATTTTTTTTGGATCCACTAGAACCCCTTAGGATGAAACAATGTGCTTGATAAACTCCACTTTGTCCTATCCAAAAGCACATTTGGACTATTTTGCATAGAGATGATGATTAGAGAGAAGTTTTAGTGCAAGTTCCACATGTTGGAGATACTCAAACCATGTTTTAATATAGATGAGGGTATCATCGAAGAAGACCAAATTGAATTTATGTAGGTAGAGCCGATATATTTTATTCATCAATGATTGGAGTGTTGAAGGAGAATTAGTGAGGCCAAAGGGCATGAGAAAAAACTCATAGTGTCTAACATGCATGTAAAAAACTATCTTAAGGATATCATCCTCATGAAGTCAGATCTGGTGATATCTAGAGTAGAGATCTAACTTAGAGAAAAAATGAGCACCATGAAGTTGATAAAGAAGCTCATCAATAATAGGGATCAATATCTTATCCTTGATTGTGATGTGATTAAGTTATTAAAGTTAGTGTAGAGGCACCATGACCCATATTTTTTTTGGACAAGGAGAACTAGGGAAGAATATGAGCTGATACTGGGGCAAATAATGCCTTGCTTTAGTAAGTCTCAAATGAGCATCTCAATCTTGGTCATTTTTTGAAATGGGTAGAGGTAGGTCCTGATATTAGGAGGAACACTTCCAAAAAGGAGATGAATATAGTGGACCTCTAGCTACAATGGTGGGAATCCCATTGGTTTGGCAAAGACACATACATACCTATGTAGAATGGTTTGTAGATCATAAGGAGTATTGGAGACTAATGATGGTTGTATTTAAATGCAATGGAGCTATGTAATGATGCCATGTGAATTCTTATTAATAATATTTTCCATGGGATGTGAACTTATGATGTTGAGAGACCCCAGGTGTAAGCCTTTCAATATGTGTTTTCCCCCATTATCTGAAAACTACATCCAAAGTTCAAAAAATCTCATAAGATGGGTCAAAGTGTGTGTAATCATTGGGCTTCCAAAATAACATCACATCTACCTAAAGCAAAGGAAAACATGTTAGATCACAAGTTATAATCTCCAATAGATATACACATATTATGACACTTCCCTTTACAAGGTAATATCCCCCCCATTGAAAATTGTCACTTAAAAGTTGGAGTAAGGATGGACAAAACAATCAACCTATTTAATGATATGAGGGTCAATGAAGTTATGAATGATACCAAAATCAATGATTATTATTATAGGGATCTTCTTGAAGTAACCCTTGACCCACATGGTTTATGGGGTGGTGAATCCTTCTAAGGTATGGAGAGATATCTCTGGTTAGTCTTCCTAAGAAGCAAGTTCCATAATTCACTAAGCTTCTTCTGGATCATCTATTGTACCCTAAACATCTTCACAAACTTTAGTTTTGGGAAGAAAGTCCACATACAGTAAGTAAATATTTTGCTCAACACATAGATGTCCCTGAGTGAATTTATCATCATAATTTTAAAATAGTCTTTTTTCTTTACGTTATCACATATTTGATTTAATTAAATGCTTTATAGGAGTGGTTCTAGAGAATAACATTATTTGAGATAATTATGGAGTTATATTTATGAATGGAGAAAATTGGATTTGAATCATTACTGAGTTGTGATCATATCCTCTACCAACTTAGCCAGCCCTAGGTCTTACATTATTGTGTTGGGCTCAAACATTTTAATATTAGATTGAATTACACCCTTCATTCCACTAACAAATCAACTCCTGAGGAATTCATCAAATAATCCCTCTATGTGATTAGCTAGTTTTTCAAATTTTATTTGATATTATCTCATGATTTTATTTGGTGAAGTTTAGTGAGTGCTCCAATGAAGTCATAAAAAGTACCAAGGTCAAACCATTACAAAATGAGAGTGTATAAATTGATCCATATTGGCTAATCATGAGCCTTAATATAACAATGATACCATTTAAGGGCCTCATGTTCCAAGTGAAAGGATACAAGTGGGACTTTGTTGGCATCAAAAGTATTATGAAAATAATAAAATATTGTTTTGCTCGATAGATCCATCTAGTTAGATATGCACCATTGAATTGATGAAAATCAAGCTTTAACCCACAAAAATTACCTAAAGAAAAAAACTTGGTGTCTAAAGAGGACTCTGGATGCCATCTGTTGAAGATTGAGGTGGAGAATTTTTTCATCAAGATATTTTATTTGGGTCTTGAGGGTGGCAATTTCATCCTCCATTTTTTTCTTTTGTTTGGGTTACTACCATGGCTAGAATAAGAGTTTTTATTTAATTTTTTTATATTTTATTAGGAATATTATAAAACTGATATGAAAATTCTTTTGATACTCTAATATATATATATATATTTGATATGGTAGTTTTTTATACTCTATTGTTAATATGATGAAACTATTATGACAAGTTTTCTAATATTTTATTGGTAATATATGAAAATCTAATATGGCAGTTTTATGAAAATCTATTGGTAATATGCTAAAAATAGTATGAAAAGTCTATTGATACTCTATTGGTAATATGCAAAGATCTGATATGGCAAGTTTTTTGATACTCCATTGGTAATATTTTGAAATTGATAGAAATGGGCCCCAAGTTTCCATGACTACCTAAGGTTTTAAAGATATCTCTTTGAACACCAATACCATCTAAGCAAGTACCACTCTCTAAAAAACTCTTAGCCATGGATTTACCCCTAAATGATAGATCTTGGTTTTCCTCATCGATGAGAACTAGTCAATCAAGATGGGACTGTTGCCCATTTCATTGGTAGGTCCTCTCAATAGGCAAACTACTTTGGGGTTCCTATGGTACTCCTCACAATGAGTTTTAGGGCTTACACCCAAACACTTCCCATAGTTATGCAAATAGGTAATTACCCTAACATAAAATATATTATTGTGATATATAAAAATAATTAAATGAATTATGCATTAGAATAGAAAAACACTTGTAAGAGAAAAAATTGGCCCTAGAAAGTGATCTTATACCATATGAGAGAATCCTCCTATAAAAAATTAATGAAAATGCACAGAATAATAGATTTATTTAATTAAAATTCATGAAATAACATATTTATATAATTAAAAAAATATGAAAGGGATTATATTGATCAAAGAATTCATGGATGCCTTTATTGGACTCAAAACTTACTTATATACTAAGTTTAATATAATCAACTACTAATTCCCATGAATGTAGGATTAAAAAATGATCACATGATTACTTACAAAGCATATGCATCTCTAGAAACTAATATACTAATAAATTAAAGAGAAGGGGTAACATGGGTTCCTTACACAGGGCTTCAACATACCAATTATGGATTACTTATAATGCCAAAATGGCCTCAATATATAATGTTGGATGGTGGATCCTGATCTTATGATAATTCCCAGTTCCTGATCGGGGGTGTGATGGGGAAACTCCCCCCACTAGGGTTAACATGGGGGTCTAGGGGTGGTGACCATATTTGGATCCCCTCTTGGTGGGGGTTCGAGGGTAACACCCCCTAATAATGTTTTTTTTTAAAATGCAATGTAAAATATTGTAATTTCATAGTAAATCTAGATCATTCACTATTAAGCCACATATCTAATTTTAAAAATTATGTTTTGTACATTTTTTCCATAATATGTGACCCTCTTTTGATATAAGGGCATTGTAATCATAGTGGCATATTATGTGTGAGTGAAGAGGATATTGCAGTGGATGTATTACAAGTTTTCCTTTCAATTATTGGACTAAATAATAAGTACTAGCTATTTTTATGTGGATTTATCCCATATTAGGTGAACCACATTAAATTTATGTTTCTATTGTGTTGTGATTTCTACATTTTATTTTTGTCTTTAATTCATTAATATTACTTTGTGTTCTATATTCCTAACATAGAGCATAAGAGAGGAGAGAGAAAGAGTGATGTTGAAGGGTTACCATGCTAAGTGTCAAGTCATAAAAACTAGTTACAATGCAAGAAGAGTTAAAAAATAGGTCATGAAGCTTCCTTTAGTAAGTGTCTATCACAAAAATGACATCTTCCTTAGGTTGGTTAAGGGACACTCCATTATCCTTCTTGAAACCATTTTCTTGATGATGACTCCACCTATCTATCTTGAATTTACTTAGAATTTAATGACACATGTAACCTAACCTAATAAGGTGGAAAAATGATTTGTGAAATTCATGATACACTCCTCAACTGATGACTTTCTCTTTGCCACTTGTTACTTACCTTCTTGTAATCACTCATTAGTCTTATAGTCCTCAATTCTCACACTTGTCATTAGGGTGACCTATATATAATCAAGTATATTCATTAAAGGAATGTGATATACATATTTATACCATATTTTTCCCCTAGTTTACCATGTAGACATCAAACGAATCAATATTACACTCATCTCTAATTTAGGAGTCACTTTACTTCTCACTATTCCATTCAAGACTGCCTATAAAAAATGGTTTAATAGAGGATTTTTCATGCATGTCTAGGGTGAGAATGGAGTATTAGGAGTTATAATACATCACCATACACCTTATATAATTATTTTCACCTATCCATCATTTTTGCTCCTTCAAAACACCTCAAAATGTGTAGGAAACATAGAATTTACCTCATCCATATAAGTGATAGTAAGAAAGAACTAAGTGGTGAGGATCCTAAGATAGTTAAAAATAGGTTAAAATCATCTTCCAAGCCAATTGACCCATTATATAAGCATTATTCTTCATATCTTTCTCATCAGGCTCTTGTGAGTGTTTTAGGTCATTTAGGTTCTTAGTGATGATTAATAAAGGTTAAGCCCTTAACCTTCAAACCAATTCTACTAAGTTTAAGTATATGAACCCCTTAACTATCCATAAGTTATTGAGACACCATGTATGTTGTTTGTATAAATATGAGTGACAAAAAATGCTTATCAAGTTCCTATTGTGCATTTTAGACACCCTTGAGAGAAAATTAGGCCAAAATGACCAAATCAAAGTTGGTATCTATAAACCATCAAGTCAAATAAACATTTTAATATCCCATTAAGGCTCTAAAGTTACTTTGGAATATTATATGGTCATATTAATGACATTATGAACCTTATAGTTCATGCTTAGTTCTTAGGCCTAGTAGGCATGGACTAGTTTTTTGAGTGTGTGACCACCTATGAGTGTTCATGGTGACTGTCGATGCTTTTTAATACTTTTTTCACATTTAATTCAACCCTATACATCATCATAAAGTGACTTATAACTATTTAATTCATCCTTTCACCATCTGTATACTAAGTCTATAATATTGTTTTGACTGTGAAGTGCCTTTGCTCTGAGATAAAACATAGAGAACTTCCTCTATTGATTTGACCTAAAATAGGCCATGGATGTATTTTTTAGGTGATGATGACATTATATACCAATTGTCATAACCATTTCATACCTCAAGAGTCTTTAACACTTCAAATTCCAAAACTAGCTATAGGTCTTTCTACAAGTTGCATTGCTAGATTCAAAAGGGCTTGAGAACTTTTGCCCAACCTTACTCTATTCATCATACCTCTTAGAAACACATGAAAGTGTGATATAATAGCTATGAGAGTGGGTTAAATGTATTCAACCATATTACACATCTACCTACCTTTCAAACATGCATTCTCTATTTACTTAGGCTAGTATGTCTCCTAAGTCAGACTGTACGTGTTCATTAAGGAATATAAGGAATTATTGTAGGAAATGAGAATAGTTTGGGGATTTTATTTCACACATTTGGTTCCTCCTCAAGTTAATAAAATCATATTGACACCTGAATGGGTTAAATTATACCTTAAGATACATTTATCATCTCTTTATCACTAATGTACTAGGTGTCACTATTTAATTACAATGATTTAGGTTTCTTTTGGCCTAATGGCCATGTAGTTCACTGAGTGTTTCTAGTAAATACTTGACTAAGTTAAGACCTCACTCACCATAATATTATATTGACTTAAAAACCTATTATCATATTTAGATGTTACCTATAGGCCTAAGCTACAAGAGTGAAACTATTAGGATTAGCTATATCTCATAGACCTCCACCAATATATAATGCTATATGGAGTAAAACCCCTTTTCATAGAAGTTAAGGTAAAACTTCCCATTAAGAAACTTTTTCAACTTTGATTGAATATAGGCATTGCTTCAAGGGGTATTAAATATGTTGATGAACTCTAAATGACTTGATAAACTCCAATCAAGTCTTTAAATTATACATAACCTATCTTTTGGGTTTTAGATCATCATACAATTATCTATACATACTTACAAGTGACTATACACATTGGGGCTCTAATTAGTCTTTACTTAGTATCTTGGAACACAATCTTAATCAATCTCTAGGTCATTTAATGGTGAATATGAATAATCCATGATTTGAGGGGATGAAAACTAATGTATAACCTTTAACTTGAATCCACTCATAGAATATCAAAACACTATAACCACCAAAACATTATTCTGTAGACCATTGGTGTTCACTCCTAGCATAAGAGAGTAGGTACATTCCATGGTCAAACATTCCAAAATAAATTTAAATCTCTTTAAATGGGTGGATATGATATATAAGTCTATAAACATTACTTAGTTCACATGTACCAATCTTCAAAGTATAATCAAATGAGAAAAGCTGAGATGGTGGGGTTGCATAGGTAGTTTTGAGGTGTTAAAAATCTTAGTGATTATTTAATACAATACATACCCTAAATATTTAAAATATGAACATGAAATGGAAGTACACAAGTACCCATAACATCCACCAAGTGAACTCACTCCAACTCTTCTTCTCATGTCCATACCAAATGAAAACTATTAACCTTTTTTGACCTGTCCAAGGGAGCGATAGGAGAGAGAAATTATTTTTTACCACTTTGTGATATATTGAATCCACTAAGCCTAGAAATTACCTATTTTTATATCAATACACCCTTAATAATCCTTTACGCATTCCATATGAGCTGCTCATCCCGTACAACTACCTAAAACTAAGCTTTTTCATATGATCTTCTTCTTTCTACATTGAACTTGCAAATTTTCAGTTTCAAAATTTTCCTATGAAATTATATGATAGGTGTTACATTATATTACATCTTGAAACATTTTTCCTTTTTTATAAAACTATTAATTCATTAAATGACCAAAATATGGCATAAAATGACAAGAAAAATAGACAAATGTGACAAAGGTTAGGACATATTTTATGACCCTCAAAATATAAATTGACGTCACGTAGGATGATGGTGACTAATTTAAACCTATTATTACCCTATGAGAAGTTTTAATATGTAGGGGGTGACTTAATTTGACCTAGGGTCAAATTTAGTCAACATTTTGGCAATTTTTAGGGGTAGCATACCTACTACGCTAAGGACCAATTACCTTCTATCCTTGGGAAATGGAGTCAACCATATACTAAAAATGATACTAAAATTCATATGAAATGACATGAAACTTAGACCAAACACATAGGAAACAAACACATAAAATAAGATAGTAGAACAAACACATGTGCTCTTAAGAACTCAGGAAATACAACAAGAACATAAGCAAGCTAGACTATATACAAACTAACCTAAATCAAACTCTCTCTTATTATATAAAAATGAAATCTTGCACCATTTTTTGGTTCATGGGATGAAGGATTGAATGAATCAATTTATCTTTTGATCATTTGCCTTGATGTCTTCAATCTCTTCATGTTTTCTGATCTCTTTGGCATGATCTCAAATGCAATGACAACAACTACAAATATATCACCTATGAAGGTGAGTTATTATTGAACTTTCACAATCTTATCATGATACTCTTTACCTCTAACCTTGTTTAATAATGCTTGACCCAATCGTTTTTCTATGACCTTCATGGTGTTTTAAATGAGATCAATTTTTTTATCAACTACAATCTTATCAAGCTCTCTAAATAGCTTTGCATCCTTAGCCCCATATTTGTTATTTTTTCAAATAGAATAGTAAGGGGTATATGATGATAAAAGGCCTCAAATTCTCCACATGTCTCATTGAATAATATTCATAATCATCTTGTTCCATGGAAGTAGTTGTAGCTTCATATTCTATTATATTTTTAGATTAAACCTCTTGATCATGCCCATAAATATCAATCAAGTCAACTATGTGATATCCTTCTCAAGCACTTCTTCTCTCATGTCTTGATTAATATCTTTTTGAATAGTTACAACATGATCTATATCTTATCTTTATTCATTTAAAAATGTTGACTTGTGCTTGTCTTCACCAATGAGAGTCCCTATAGTGAACTCTTTCTCATATACACTTGAATCATCTTTTTGATTAGTTACAAATTTGGCTTGATATTCTTCACTAATCTCCCATAGGATGGGTTATCCTTCAATAAGGGATGAGGTAGGAGGGTGGTGAATTGATTCATTAATCATAGAGGGAGTATGAGGTATGATGGAGGGATAATGAATGGGCATGGGTATGGAAGGATTACTCTTGTAAACTGGGGTCTTGAAAATGAGGTACTATTGAAATAATTTTTGAAGGGAAATCATGTTCAATTAGGCTATAGACATTTCATTTTCTTCAACAATCAGCTCACCTTTCTCATAGCCTTTTTTAGGCTCTTCAATAATTATAAATTTATCTTCCACCTTCTAAACTAAGGCCTATTTTTTACATTAAAATATTCTTGGACAAACCTCCAAGATGGACAAGTTTTAGGTTCTTGAGGAGAAGATAATGGGGCATGAACAAACACAAGATTTTATTTCTTGGCATCAACTTCTTGGTCTTCACTCTATCTTTTTTTCCTTAAGACTTCACTGCTTGGTTTTAAGTTGGAACTTTTAAGGTATTAGCCTCTTCTGAATATTTGATTTATTCTCTTAGAGGCTCCTCTTTATGGTAATGAGTGGTTTTATGAGCATAAGGGGTAAAATAAAGCTGATATGGAACATAATAAGGCTCTTGAAGAGGGGAGGGAGAGGTTTAAATAGGTTTAGATTATATGCAATTGAAAATACATCATGTCCAAAAATCAATTCTAGATTAGATGGGATAAAACACACCTACACTTCTGATTGGGGGCATATAATTATTAAGCAAGAGCATGACCAAGGTGAGGATCCACTAGACCTAATTAGGGTATCAATTATTACAACACACCATGTGAGGTAGGGTTCCAAAGCCTACAGTATAACACAATTACATAACAACCCTAAAAGAGTCCTATGATAAAATATTACACTAATTAAAAAATAAGAAAAGAAAATATAATCTAGTGAACAACAAATCTTGTGGCATAAAGTGGGGGTTAGAAATAAATCAAATAAAAAACTAAACTAAACATGTATATGAGTCATATACTCATGTCAATGTATATATAATCCTAATATATGAAATAGAATAATATAAATGCACTATCTATCTACTCTTATATAGGAAGAATTAAGTTAGGAATACTTACCTTTAAAGACAAACCTAGTGAGCCTCAATCTCCCCCTTGGCCAAGGTGTTTCACAAGATATTATCATGGTATATAAAGATAGTAAGATAAATTAGATATAGGCTACATAACCTATCCAAGAATCCAAAAGACTTATCCACAAGATGAGATCAAAGCTCAAAAAAAAGTGTTGAACTCTAAATCTTTATTCCCCAAGTAGAATCGTCAATAGGAAAATGTTCATTCCTACTTCTTCACTTAATTATTCTTGCTTAAAAATGGTGGTAAATGAACTTGTATATAGAGTAGTATCTTACCCTAAAATCATTCAAATATGTTAGCTATGCTAGGTTAAGTCGATTGACCTAGCATATTTTTGGGTCTCATTAGGTTTGTGTTAGGTCAGCTGAGAGGCCAACAAACCAAAAGAGATAAAAATGCCCTAAGCTATACTAGGTAAACTAGTTAACCTAGCACAAATACTAGGTCAAAAGGGAGCTAAGTCAATAAATGGAGGATAAAACATAGTAAGTGATAGGAATAGGTAGAACTAAGAAGAATAAGCTTAGGGTTTAATGGTTTTAAGAGGCTAGTGTATGGATGGTAATAATGTCATAAAAAGGGATAATAATCTTGTGAAGCACTAATGGTCTGCCCACCCCTTTCTCAGTGCACCTCTTAAGGCATGCACTCAGAGAGATTAAGTTTTGATGGATTATTACAAGATTTAAATCATCAATATTTGATAAAAGTTAAAATATTATGTGTATACATATGCCCCACTCAAATCTCATCATGTGTCACTAAGGTGTAATAGGGGATGGTGCTTTGCAAAATAACATAAGGACACACACAACATTTATGCTAAAAATAAGTTATAGTATTTTAAAAGCATAAAATAACTAAAAGTTAATGAATGAAATGGAAACTAATCTAAAAATTAAATGTAATGTGTACCTTGCCTTACCTTTATCATGGGATCATTGTCTATTGTGTTGTTGTTTTTGATTATGTAGGGTGTAGAGACTACTTTTAATAAACCCAAGAATACAAAACTAAAGAGTAAAAATAAACAAATGTAAGAAAAGCTAAGATAGTTGGTATTGTGAGGACAGGATGTACTTGGAAAATTTGGTAGGTTAGGGTGACAAGTGCCATGTTATACTAAATGACCAAATCAAACAACAAGAGTAAATTAGGTAATTGAAAAGCCAAGGCTAATAAAGACTAAAAAACTCAAACAATCTATCCTTAAGTAAGAATGGAAAACTCACCAATTCAAACCAAGGATACATGTCAAATGGGATGGTAAATAACACAAATCAATGGGGAAAAGACTAAAGAAAATGGTAAAGCAACATTGATGACTGAGCAGTAACAATCCACATCTCACTCAATAATGGAAAAAGGTGTATAAAAGGGGAAAAAACATTGATGAGTGAGTAGTAACAATCCACATCAAACTTAACAATGGAAAAAGGGGTACAAACTCAAGTGTCTATAATAACAAGATAACAAAATCAGTGACAAATGATAAAAGAAAGTAAAGTCGAGTAAGTGTAAAGTGATGGTGTAAATAAAATTATCCATAGTTTCTCAAACATGTTATTTTTCTCTAAAGATAGATAAAACTAAAACAAAGTAGTTATATCATGTTTTTAAGAGGTGAAGAAGGAATTAGAGAAGAGGGAAAATAGATTTAGAATCACAATTTGTCTATCAAGGGAGGGGGAAATTAAATGGGTGTAGGGGAAATGAAATGTTATGTATTACAAAGATGTACTATTCTATCCTTATCCCTATATCCTTCAATTATTTTTCTTCCCAGGTCTGTATATATATATATATATTCTTCTACTTGTGGTGCATTGATTACTATAACTATTTCATGGATATGATGGAATTGAATCATGCCCAAAATAGATGCTGAATTAAGACGTGGCTAGCTATCTAGCTGTTTGATAAATTTCTTAGATTTGTAAGTATGGAAATCAGAAGTTTGCTCTTGATTTAATGAGATCATTGATTAGATAGATCATTGGCTATTTGGAATAGATATTTATCAGTTCCATGTCTAACTGTGAAAGTTTTGGAGCTTATCTGCAGGAGTACCGGACTAATTCAAATAATTCCAGAGCTAAATATAGAGTTCTAAAACTAAGTCCAAAAATGTGACTACTTGAAATAGCGTGGTGGGGTTTTGAAACTACGCTGTATTAATTCCAATGTTTTCAAAAACATGCAATCTGCTTCATATTTATTCTTCAGCCTGATGATGACCTATTTTATTACAAAACTTGAATTTTTTAAAACAGTTGTTAGGAATTACAGAGCTTTTTAAATGTTAGAATCATAATCAACAAAAGATGGATAATCACATCCTAACTCATATCAGATCAAAATAAAAGTCACAAAATAAAATCAAACTTAATAGAAAGAGACAGTAAGATGAGGTCATTTATTATACATTTAATGGGCATATCCTAGCCTATGTCTACATAGATATCTAGCCTATATCTATGCTTCAAAATGTGTAGACATAGGTCTAGCCTTAAAATAAGAGTACTTTCGACCTTAATGAATATGAACAACTTATCTTAGCCACACAAGTCTTAAGTAATCAAATGTAGTATATAGATGATTCCATGAAGGTTATATTCATGAAATTAAAATGGACCTACTTCCCCACGATGTGTTCCCTACTCTTGAGGACCCCTTATAGAGTCATCAGTCTACTACAAAGATTGGATACTTGCATGAGAAATTAGGTAGCACCATAAAGTAATTTTTAATTCACCCATTCAAATCTACTGGCCTACCACACCCAAAGGAATTTAGATCTATGTGAAGCTAACTATGGAGTTTGAGCTTTGATTAGAGATAGGAGATGTGCTTGTCATCACATATTTTTTGTTATGAATTTGAATTTTGAGATTTGTATGTTTTAGATTAAGGTAAAAATAGGTTTTGAATGGACCCCAAAACCCAGAAACAAAGGAAGAAGGATATTACAATAATGCCCCACAGGAAAAACAAACCTAACACCTACTACTAAGTAGTATCAAAAATAGGTTTTACATGGACCTAAAACCACAAAACAAGTTCATCAAAAGAAAGACCCCAAGTTTTACAGAGACCTAGAAACTCAAATTCGTTTAGAAAACAAAGAACCAAAAAATTGAACCAGTTATAACATCCAACAGTAAGGACCAAAACAGTATGAATAGAAAGAGCCTATTCTTCTATTTCCAGTCTTCACCACTTCCTTTCCAATCACAATAGTGTCCTGTATGGATATTGTAGTCGATGTAGCAACCTCTTGCAAAGCTTTCTTCTTTGAGCTCTATCTGGTCCTCTTACTGGGCCCCTCCAAAGATTTTATTTCCTTATTAGCTCATTTTCCAAGGTTTGTAGTTGCAACACATATGCTAGAAGTAACCTCCTCCATCTTCATTCTTCTTTCCTTAATGAGCCTTGTAAGATTATTATCATAATATTTAAGTTTGATAGGAATATCTCTCATCTGCATTTCCAGATTATTGATTTTTTTCAGATCAGCTTCCTGATTATGTTCCATTATTTCCATTCTCTTCTTGAGGCCCATTATTTCCTTAACCATCCATGAGTCAACTTGAATAATAACATCTGCTTTGCATTTGGCCAAATTCATGAAGGGAAGCCTCCTGTCACTCTGCCAAACATCACTAAAATCTTCAATGTTCTCTTTTGGATTGACTTCATCCTTTTCAGTTTGATCCTCCCTTTCCATTTTTTTCTATTCTTTAGTATCAATAAGGTTTTCATTGTGGACAAGAGCATCCTTTACTTATTCTCTAGTCTCCATTGCATGATAGGCATCCTAAACCATGTGTTCTTTTTTTGTTTTTGAAGCTGGATCCTCAAATGAAACATCCACTTCTTTTTCACTTCCCCTCAATACTTGTTGATTATCCTCATGATCAGAGTTTTTCTATTCTATTTTTTCCTCTGTTGTGTCCCCTTCTTTTTCATTCTCACTTTTATCTTTACCTTCCATGTTAGAGCTGGAATCCCCACTATCCGTCCCTTCCTCTTCCTCCATACTCTCCTCAGAACTTTCTGTGCTTACCCACTCAGTTTCCTCATCAACGATCTATTTTTTTATGCTGAAGGATTTAGGTTAAAATTTTTCTTTTCCATTTACATTTTAATTTTTCTTACTCTATGAATCCTTATTTTTGTCTGAATAAGGATTCAGGGCAATGGCATTGTTTTTGCAGAAACCCTCTATTATTAGAATTAATCCTTCATGCAATATAGGGCGAGACTCCTTTTTTCTATGAGCAAACAACCTTTGAAGCAGTGAGAAGTGCAAGTAGAAAGGGAAGGAGATTCTAACTTTGTGTCTAAAATGATTAAGGAAGACAAAATAAAATTTATGGACTCTTTTGCTTCTACCATCAAGTATAAAATACTCATGAATGCAACATAAGACATCTCTCCAGATTCCTTTTATCTGCTCTAGGTCAAAAAATCCTCCACTCTTTTCCAACTGCTGCTCCTCAACATCCATCTTTGGAAATTTGTTGTATGCCTCATTAGATATACTAGTCTACTTAGAGAATTTTATGCCCTCCATTGGAAGCCCCGTGACCTCTGTAATGAGTTCCTCGGTGAGCTTCACCATGATACCATGGAGGGTTACCCTATTGTTGATCCAATTTTTGAAGAATGCCATCGTTATGTGGGGTTTAGAATCATGCAGCCACTCTAAGTAACTCACAACCTTCCCTCTCTAAAGAATCTTCCAAACATCTTGTTTTGCCTTCCAGTCTTTACAATTTTTAGGTTCCTGCTTCCTCGGTTCACTTTTCATTTTGCAGGCCATACAGTATTCCAGCAACACCCAAACACTACTTACTAAGCAATGAGTCCAATTGTTTTCAACTTGTAATGGAGCTCACCTATTTTCTGGCACATGCGATAACCGCTTTACATTCTCATGAATGTACCTATTCAATGAAAGTAATATATCCACCGTGAGGCCACTCCAAATCATTAACTTGCTATTCTAGGCAGATCTTTCCCACCTTTGAATGAATGGCATCATAATTAATAAGCACTTTGAGATCAACATGCTTATTTAATGCATCCTACCATCTCACCTTATGCCCTGTTCAAACAACATGATTAGCTATCCAATCAACAACCCCATTGGCTTCACAATAAGTATGGGTTATGGTCACTTTTTCAAATTTTTGAATTAAGGATTTAATTTCCATCACCATTACCTCAATAGACCATGAAATTGAATTTTTGTTATTTAGGATATTTATGATGTTCAAGGAGTCACCTTCCAACCATAATTTGGAAAATCCTGATTCAACAGCTAGTTTAATGGTGTGAAGGGCTACAGTAGCTTCTACTATATGACTGTTCAACTTACCAATAGGGATAGTAATAGAATTAATTACATTTCCCACATGATCTCTCAAGACTCCTCCACATCCTGCTCTTCCCAGATTCCCTTTAGTAGCTCCATCAAAGTTTCCTTTGATCCATCCACAAGGGGGGACATTCCATTTTACACCTAATCTTAGATTATCAGTTGTCAAATTAGGCCTTTCAGATCTTAAGGGATTATCAATTTGAAAGGTTGGATTAGGATCCCTATATGATATAAAATTCTGCTTTATTGCTCTAATAATATTCTGCCCCAATACCCATCCTGGAAGTTCTTTACTTCTAAATATTCTATTGTTTCTTTATTTCCATATGCCCAACCAAATATGAGGAAGTGTTAATTTCCATAAAAAAAGAACATCAGGATTCTTAGAGGGATAGTTCCAACTTTTAAAAGATAGATCCACACTTTTTTGATGGACCCATTCTATACCCTAGAGATTAAGGATCTCAGTCCAGACTTGCTGCGTATAAGAATAATTCACAAACATATGATCTCTATCTTCAAAACCATTTTTGCATAGAATACACCTGTTAACCACATTTATTCCTCTTTTTTGCAAGTTGTCAAGAGTCAGGATTTTATTTTGAAGTAAAGTCCAATAGAAGATTTTAATTTTGGGGATGAGCCCTTTGATCGAAGCACACGACCACAAAGGTTGATTACCATTTCCCTTTGAAATAAAAATAGTAGAAACTTTAAATTGTCCACTAGGATCATCATGCTAGATAATCTTATCCTCAAGATAAGGATAAAGAGAGATAGCTTTGAGGGATAATTGTATATTACATAAATCTTGATCGACATCAGTTATATTCACCCAGGAGTTATTCTGCCAATACTGACTTACAAATATACCATATCTTTGCTTACATCGATCAACTACATCCTCATCTTTAAAATCTTCTATCAAATGGTAATCTTTTAACCAAGCATCATCCTAGAATTTCACTTTGAGTCCATTACCAACTTTCCAGGAACATCCTTTTTCTAAAATTTGTTTGGTTCCCTGAACAGCCCCCCATATGGAAGAGGGGCAAATTACATCAGGGTAAGAAAAGAAATCAGAAAGGGATTTTGCATTGAATAAATACTTATGCTTCCATATATTACTCCACTCTTTGAGATTTGTATGTTGCCTTTTATATATCATTACCTTTTTTTTTCAAATGATTTATTTTTTGACTTTATTGATGGCTTTTTTAAGAATCTTCTTCTATACAGATTTGGAAAACCAAACATGAGTTCTAAATATGAATTTCATTTGAAAACTTGGGATAAGGTTACCAATAGAGAGAAACTTCAAAGAGCATGGGGTCTAAGAATCTCATAAATCAAGGTAAAATAAAAGTGCTAGCTTGAATTTGACTTTGTTTTATCCAATGTGGAGATGAAAGGAAAGGGAAATCAAGAGGAGATGACACATGGAACAATTTGAATTGTTTTAAATTACAAAAAATATGACAAAGGATAAAAAGGGATATAATGACAATATAGGTGTGATTTCTTATCATAATAATGAGGTAAATGGAGGAAAACATGCTAACATAGATTATTGTGAAAATTACATCTAGTAAAAGAAATAAAAGATAAAGTTGAGAACAAGGATCAAGAACATGACAAAATGGTAAATTTATGATGAGGGATAGGTATGATCCATGGTCTTACAAAGTAACTCATAAAAGAGAAACCCATGAGGGTGTTGATAAGCAAGAAAAAAACAAGCGAGGGAGCCTTTTGATAGAGAAACTCACAAAAGAAAACCTAAAGGATGCCAAAAAAACATTGGAAAGTAGCAATAAAAAAGAGAAATAGATAAAAAGATGGTGGTTTTATGAGGTATCTTGGGTCCTATCCATGATCTTATAATCCAACTCACAAAAGAAAGACCTAAGGGGTGTGAAAAATAGGAGAAAATAAATGAAGATAAAGAAGACTATGATACATCAAGAAATAAAAAGACCAAAAGGGAGGACTAAAGGTTTGTGAAAGGAAGTAAACTACTATAGAGGGAGGGACCTAGGCTTAAGTAACCTAAAAAAACTATTAGATAGATATAGAGAGAAAACATGACAAGAAGTAAATGTTTAAGCAAAGTACTTTTTAAGGAACTGGGCATTAGTGGGCTCTTTGAAAGCATTGCCTTCATTAGTTTGAAGATGATAAGCGCTTGGACTAAGGATGTCTTTAACTAGATATGGGCCCCACCATTTTTGGGCATATTTACCTTCTTTGTCATGGGTGTAGTCTAGTTTAAGGAAACATCACCAACATTAAATGTGAAGATTTAAACGTGTTTATTATGTTTTATGGTGATGTGAGACTTGTATCTTAATTTATGTTATAATGTATAAAGATGATGTTTATCAAAAAGATCAAGGGAATGAAGGTAAGCTTCATGTAATTATTCATCAAGAATAATACCTTGAAGAAATATACATAGAGAGGGAAACTTAACTTATAATGAAAGAACTAACTCAAAACCATAGACTAGAGAAAATGGAGTTGCCCTGGTGGTAGTACTTATTCTAGTTCAATAGGCCCAAAGTGTATGGTGAAGATGAATATGCCAATCTAGGCAAGTTTCATGAATTATGTTTTATAGAATTTTGTTAAGAATTTTATTGGTGACCTCAGCTTGACCATTACATTATAGATTATAAGGCATGGAAAATTTGTGATTGATTTTAAATTTGGTATAAATTTGCTTTATATGTTTATTTTTTAAGTTACCGCCATTGTCTAAAATGTTGATATGGTTAATGCTAAAGCATCTAATTATTTACTTAAGAATTAACTTAGAAATGGTAAGACTGGTAACATTAACAAGGGGCATGTATTCTACCCACTTGTTAAAGTACTCGATAGTAGTGATGATAAAGACATGCCCATTTTAGGAATGAGGAAATTTACCAATGAAATCAAATCCCCATGTGGAAAATGACCAAAGAGATTTGATATTTTAAATTTTGGTAGGAGGTGAATGTATAAGATCATTTTGAAGCTGACAAGGATTGTACTTCTTAGCATGTTCAATTTCATCCTTTTCAAGAGTAAGCCAAAAATAAACCATACATAGGTATTTTCATGTTGTATCATGTTCATTATACTGACCACCACAAATTCTCCCATATGCTTGCTTGAGTGATCTTGTATAACATAATAGAGCAAGGTAACTTCAGCATTATGATAGTAAAGGATGTTATGTCAAAATACATAATTAAAATCTTGTGTGTGAATGCATGTATTTTCATGAGAATTTAGATCAAGAAGATAAGTTTGATGTTTTAAATAGTAGATGATATCTTGGTACCATGAGCTTTATTTAATGGTCATAGTCTTGATGTGATAGATAAGTGAATAAGGTGGTTGGATAGATGATGGATATTTTTTATTTGTATAATAAAGAAAGGATCAGAGAGAACTTGATGAGGATGAAAGAGAGAAGTTGAAGAGGCAAGAGAATTAGCAATGGAATTTTGGTCTCAATGAATAGGCTCGATAGTGAAAGAGATAAAGTCCTTCACAAGAGTAGTTGTAGTCTAATGATATGTGATAAGGTTATCATTTTTACATTGATAATCACCATTAACTTGATGATAAATGAGCTGAAAATTACTTAAAGCACGAATATATTGAATATATAAATCAAAAATAGCTCTCATGCCTAAGGTAAGAGATTTGTATTCAAACCATATTATTAGTGACATTAAAGGTGAGGCAGAATTCTAAAGGAATGATATCACCAAGAGGACTTGAAAAAATGCAACCTGACCCAACTCTTTGAAGGAATTTAGCACCATAAAATTTGAGGGTCCAAGTATCCTCATGAAATTCAACATTAATTTTAGGGAGATCCTCGATATTTACCTTTGGTTTAGTAGTACCAGAGGGAGTGGAAGATTTTTCAAGTTGATTGGCTTCAAGATTAGTAGTAAAGCTATGAAAATAGTCTTTAAGAGAGATATCTTGATTAAGGCCTTCAATGTAAAGGATATTATCATCTAGAATGTCATCTTGAAATGAATAAGTGGCTAGAATGGGAGATGTAGCAAGTTGGTCAGCTATGACTTGCCCTTTGACAACTATTTATATGATGATGTGGAGATCAAATTCCATAAGGAGGACCATCCATTTACCAATTTTATCTCTAGGAAGAAAGGCTTTAGAGAATAAATAATGAAGAGGGTTGGAATGAATGGTGACATAATTAGTTTGGTAAAGCATATAAAGATGAAGCTTTTTAGCCACAAAATAGATAGTGAGGCAATCATGCTCAACTTTGGTATAATGTGTTTCATAGTTAATCAGGTCTCGACTAATGTAGGAAATAACATAATCTCTTACGTTATCATTTTATTGGGAAAGCATTGCCCCAATTAAACTAGGTGTGTAATAAGTATAGTATTTAATGGTTTATCATTAGAAGAAGGACAAAGTGTAGGTGAATAAAGTAATGATTCTTTCATATTATCAAAGGCTTTTTGACATAGATCAATCTATTCTAACACTATACCTTTATTAATAATGGAATTGATGGAGTGAATTTAGTAAGGCATTTTAGGGATGAATCATCTATTTTCCCTAAGTTTGTCTAAATAAGTTTGAATATTAATAATAAATTGAGGAATGGGCATGTTAACAATAACACTAATTTTGGCTGGGTCAACATCAATGTCATAGAGAGAGAGACTAAAAATCTTAATAATTTATTAGATGTGACTCCAAAAACACATTTGAAAGGATTAAGTATAACTTTGTATTTAAGGAGATGGTCAAATATAATAATAATATCAAAAATATGATTTGTATGATGTATAGATTTAGCTATAAGATCATCCACATAAGTTTTAACAATTTTGTGAATGAGATTTTGGAAGATGTGAGTCATTTCACATTAGTAAGTAACTCTAGAATTTTTAAGGCTAAAGGGAATTTTGATGTAATAATAGGTGCCCCATTCCATGGTGAAAATAGTATTATATTGGTCCTAGGGAGTGATGTGAATTTGATTGTATCCCAAAAAACCATCTATAAGAGAACATTTCATAACTAGCCATAAAATCGATGATGGCATCTATTGAAGGTAAAGGGAAGTTGTTCTTAGGATATGCAAAATTAGGGTTGCAAAAATAAATACAAATTAAAATGACCATAGTGACCTTCTTTAGAATTGGAATAATGTTAGAAACCCATTCAAAATAATCCATTGGTTTAATGAATTTAACATCTATTATCTTAATGATTTCCTTATGATAGATTATTGACTTTAGGTGGGAATTTTTTTTGTTTTTGATGCAAAAGCTTGGTATCAAGATAAATGATGATGTTATGAACTAAAATAATAAGGTCAATGATAGGCATGTCTTGGTAGGACCAAGTGAATGCTTCTTGATATTTATCAAATAATAAGTTAAAGTTATCATGCTCAGATGGTGAGAGTTCTAGAGAAACTATGATTGGTCAAGGATAAGATGGGGTACCATATTTGATTCAAGTTATTTCTTCGATAAGCATGGAATTATTGTCTTAAAAGTGGTAAAGCGTGTTGGGTAAGGCTGAAACTATATTTTTTTTAGGATCAATGCTAGTGAAAAAATTGTTGAAGCAAGGAGTTTTAGTTTTGAAATTTCCAAGTTTATGATGCTACCTAAGAAGTTGAGGTTTTTGGGCATGAAGTAACTCAAGAATAGTTTTGTCACTAGTAAATTTATGAAGAGGACCTTAATATTTGACATCTACTTCAAGGTCTAGAATTTAATTTCCATGGTTATCATACACAAAATGAATCTGACATACATCGATGGCCTTGGACTCAAGCATAATTTTTGAAGTGTATGAAGAGGATGGATCTAAAGAGACAGGAGTGTTGATATATTTAATGATGGGATAAGAATCTAAAGAAATGATAGCATCCAAAGGAGGTAGAGAAGATGTAGGAGCATCCATAGGCTAGAAAAGTGTAATTTGTTCTACCACCCAAGGATTATCAATAAGTGGATAATTAGTGGGAGGTACATGACCCTCAGGATCTAAGTCATAGTGTGTAGATATGTTATGTACATATTGGTTGAAGGCATGAATTTGGGATAAAATATTTTGATAGTGTTGGACATCCAAGTCTCTAGATTGAGCTTAGACCATGATACAGTTGTCATTGTATGTGGGAGAAATCATACAATCTTGAGAATTAGGGGGAGTTTTAGAAGGTGAAATCCCAATATTGTTGAATTTATGAAGATAAATGGTGAGAGGATCTTAGAATAATTTAACCACTCTAAAATCATTTCAAGTGAAGGCATCTTCAGGTAAATATGGCTCTTAAGCATTACATGGAGGGGGTAATATTTTAATCTCATCCATGATAGAAATATTATGATCTTTGGGTAAGATAGAATAAGGAATCCAATCTAAAATATATGGAGGTAGCTTCATAGTATTTTAATTATGCTAAAACTCATTAGGCTTATCATCATTACAATGTATAAGAGTAACTTGAAGGTCAGGATTCATGTTGATGAACTTAGGTAAGGGAGCACTATTGATTTTAGGGACCATACAAATTTGATATTGAGGCTTAAGATTAGGAAGCTAGATGCTCCATGGGTTGGGATCAATTTTATGTTTGTAACATTTTCCATTATGTAAAAATTCAATACATTGACTACCAAAAGAGGTGATGTCCCTCTTCTGATGAGTTCATGGATGACCAAGAAGAATGTTATAATATAAAGGAAGTTCAAGGACCATAAGCTTGGTTCTAATAGTCTTAGGTCCTATGGTTAATGTAGCCAAATACAACCAAGTGGCTTTTGATTAGTCTTGTCAAATCCATGACAAGTAAGATGGTTTTGCTTAAGATGATCTTTGTTAAAACCAAGTTGTTGAATGATCCATAAGGATGTGACATTAATACTAGAACCTTCATCAACCAAAAATTTTTAGATAAGTGTGGTATTAATGGCTAATTTGATAAAGAGAGGTAGTTTAATGTGAAAAATAATTTCATCATTGATCATACTTCTTCAAGAAATTCAATGGAAGGCTTGGAAAAAGGACACATATTCTTAATGATATTGACATTAATTGGTTGCGAATCGATAGAAGGTGGTTCTTCATCTATGGAAGATGGATCTTTAATTTTTTGAAGCTATTACATAAGAAATTTATGATGATAGGGTGAAGTATGAACCATATCCATAAGAGGAATATTACAAGGCATAGAGTTGAGTTCTTCAAGAAAATTACAATGTGATTTAGAAGAAATAGAATGAGGTTTAGAAGGTAAATTAGATTTCAAAAGTATATATGTTGTGGGAGGATCAAAAGGAGGAAGTTGTTCCTTAGGTGTTTCTAAATAATCATGAGTGCTAGTTGTATCTTTAAGTAATTGTTCTTATAAATATGGTTTCTTAGGCTTGGTAACAAGATATTTATGAGTTAGTTTATGATGATTAACCTTAGCAGTGTTGACATATTAAGAGTTGTTATAATATAGGTCATAATCAGCATTGATGGCACAAACATCCTTGTTATTTGATGGATTATTGTTTGAAAAACATTTTTGATTATTAGAAGTATAAGATTTAAAGGTTTTTCATTTTTGAGATACGATAACATACTCTTGATGATGAAGTTTTATCATAGCCTCATGGTTGAATGAGTCACCAAGCATATAATAAATGGCACACTTATTGAGCCCTCTACAATATTCATGAGAATTCCCAATGTCAGCATGGAACCAATAAAATAGATTAGGATTGTACCATTCAAGAGGAATATTGGTATAAATAAAAGTTTTATATGGTGGTAAAATTTATTTCATTTGATGAACCAAAATAGGTATGTGAGAAGGCAATGGAACATCAAATTTGGTAATGCTAGGTTTGGTTGGGGGATTATTACTAGTGATAGTATTAGATGTTTGAAAATATCCTTTAAGAATTTTATGATTAGGTTTGAATTGATTCATAAGAAAGTCTTGATTATTATCTTGGTCAAGAGATTCATTAAGATTTTGAGGAGCAAAGGTTCAAACCTTGTATCAAAGAGTGGTGGTCAAAGCATTGATAAAGAGTTTGAATAAATTATCATCAATCATATTATGATTGGATTTATGAGCTAAATATTTCTATATTTTAATAAATTCATGAGCTAATTAATTAGGAGATTGTTTAACATTTATGAAGTGACTAAGACAATTTTCATGAAGATTGTGTTAAAATTATTTAACCAAAGGATTAACCAAATATTCAAGTTGCTAAATAGGATGTTGAGGAAGTTGATTATACCATTCTAATACATCACTAGTGAAAGTTTTGAATTATAGTTTAATTATGGAAAATTTATTAGTTTGGATCCACTCTTTGTAAAGGTTGCCAAAGGTTTTAAGGAATGAAGCAGGGTCTTTATTCCCATCATATTTGATAGTTAGAGTTGTGTTAACAATATCAATGAATACAATAAAAGGAGTTAAAGGCTCATTTTTAATAGTTTGAAGCATTTTGTTATTCATTATGGGTTGAGGAATAACATTACCTGAGGCATCCCTATGAGGTGGAGGAATGAAATTAGGATTAGCTTGAGGATGCATAGCTGGAGGTTGATTAGTCACATTGATTAAATGATATTGAAGTTGCATCATTTGGTTGGTAATAGAGTTTTGCATGATGTTCATTTGTTTAATGACTTGAGCTAAGAGTTGGGTTATATCAAGAGGTGAGTTAGTGTTTGTTGGAGCACTCCCCGAATTAGTGTTAGGGAGAATATTATTAGAAGAAGAGTTATTAATGAGATTGTTAAATAGATTTGTATCAATCAATCCCACATTGGTTTGGAGATTTTGAGAAGTGTCTTGATAAGTATGGAAAGGATTGGATCCATAAAATTCATCTTGAAGTATTATTTTCACCATATTACATTTTATAAATGAAGGAGGATAAGAGGTACCCCAAAAGTGATGGTTCTTTTGGGAGGAAAAGAGAGGAAGGAATGAACATCCTATATAGTATCTGAATGGATTTAGGTTGTCTGATGTGGGAGCATCAGGAAATGACTATGTTCATAATGTAAACACCAAAATTGTACTTATTTATAACCTTAAGAGGCACTAGGGGTCTTTGTAAAAGTCAATAAAAAGTCATTAAGTGCTTTGTTAGTCTTATTGTAGGATAATTTAGTGTATTTTATGGTTTCCTTCTAAAAAGGAGTTTTGGATTTGAATGTATTTAAGAGTTATGACCAACTAATGTCTTGGAGTAGATATTCATCATCTAACTAATGTAAAACACCCTCAAAGTATAGAAAAAAGGAAACCAACATAAATAAGGGAAAAATAAAGCATATTGTTGATAAGTCCTACGATTTTGGAAATAATCTTGGTCTTATTTTAAGACCTCATCAAAGTTGATTTAGAGTTATGGTTCATAGCATGTAGTTAGGAGAAAAATACAAGTATAGAGATATTAGCTGAAGGAGATTATAAATATCTATTAAAAATAGATTTTTAGGTCTATACAGTGATGTTTCTCTAATTTTTTACTAATTGCATTCAAATGAGAAAGAAACTAAGGTTAAGAGGTTATGGGTTTGATGTTACCCGGATTTAGTGCACACCGTATCCAAGCTTTGTGGGAGCTCCTCTTTGGCTGTGGAGGAAACACCTACAATAAGAATGAAACTTAAAAAAGAAAGATGTTAGAAGAGGATATGGTGAACTACCAAGCTATGTGCTTGGTTCCAGAAGTGTGAAGCTCCTTGAGGGATGATATTCCACTGTTTAAAGATAAAAGTATTGTAAAGGAAGAAATGATAAATGACTAAAGAAATAGAAAAATAGATGGTGTGTACCTATTACCTATAGTCTATGTGTCTCAAAATGCTATAGAAGGCTGGTTGAAGGTTTTGTTTGTTCTAAATGGGCTGTTTGGATGGTTTTTTGGTTTGCTAGTTTAGAACACAGTTGCCAATGTTAGTAGGTCTATCAAGGTTGATCGGGTAAATGGTGCCGACGTCAGTTGGGTTGCCGATGTTGATCAGGGTTGTTGACCTTGGATGGATTTTAGAGTATTTTTGGGATAAACAAAGGGGTTTTTGGAAGTTTAAAGGTTGGTGTAAGTTTGCAGAAAGGTGAATGAGGTCTGAGGAAAGGTATAGGTAGAGGATTGGTGTGAAAAGGGAGTGAGAACAAGGGGAAGGCCTTTCAGCCCCTCCACAGAAGAAGTCGGGCCTCTCAATAGTATTTAGAAATATCAATAAAAACTAAATTGACAATATATTATAAAACACTGAAATGAAAACTAGAGTACTTAGCTTTACTAGGTGAAGAACCAGAGGTGTTAGAATAGTGATTCCTGTTGTGGCTAATGTGACCGGTGTTGTGAGCCAATGAAACGAACATAGATTTCTTCAATTTAGTAGCTTGAGGTCCTCATACAATCTTTCAATCTAGTCTCTAGAATGATTTGTGTAGAGCTTCAGTAGCCAAGAGAATGATAGTCAAGTTTTGGTGCTTGAAATCTCAGTGTGCATGCAAATGTGTGAAAAGGCAGGGGGTAGATCAATGTTAGAACTTGGCTTATGTAACTGACATCGGTGATCCCATCAGTGTTAGCTGAGGTTTGACCAATGTCAGGGGAGAAAGAATAGGTAAAAGGGCTATTTTTAGCTCTTCACCTATTTCTCCACCCACCAAGTGCCTTTTCTATTGGAGAACGGTCAAAAAAAGGGCTTATGAGGCACGGGAGTTGGTTGAGTTAAGATGGAGTGAGAATAGGTCATGGATAGTTAAGATTTGAAGGACCTAGTCTCAAGCTGACTCATAGGCTAAGAAATGATCTTAGGGTGAGGTGTCTAGGTGAGGTGTCCAAGGTGAGGTAATTAATTTAAAATAAGTAGTTTTGAAATTAATAAGGTGTGTAAGTGTGGGTTAGGAGTGTTAAAATTTAGAAGGGGACCAAGGGGGGTTGACATGATATTGGTGTCTACAAGTGGTTTATTATAAATCGATGAAGAAATAAGAGGTATATAATTATGCAATTATGTTTATTGATAATATTAAGAATATTATGATGTTTGTAAGGTCTACAAATTTTATCCAAAATAAATTTAATTCCATGTGGAGTATGAGGTTGAGTTTCAAATAATTAAATTAAAATTTGAGTAAAAGAATCATAGAGTGAGATATCCTCATATGTGAACTCTCAGGTCTATCTAGATGGATCTGTGCACAACCATATGTAAAATCTAAGGTTTATTTTGTCACCATTCAAAGGTCAGGTATATTTATTTTTTACTACATGTAGATATTAAAATCAGAAAGGATTAAAGGTCTTTGTATTTATTTGGTTAAGGTATGTATAAAAGAAAGTGGAATCAATTTTTACATACTTCTATCAAGAATTTTATACTGGTTATATTTCTCTAATAAGTGTATGCCTGAGTCTTCTATATAGTATGATAAGGAATATTAATCATATATGGATCATGAAATGTTTAAATATTATTCTAAAATACTCAGTCACCATTCCATATAGCTTATGGTAAATAAGAACATATGTCTATTGATATATTTTTATGGCATCATATTATTAACAAGATAAATACATTGATGTGGATAGAGTAAAATAATGTATTTTTAAATGCATGGATGAAATACGAGAATGAGATAGGTAAGAAATAATATTAGATGATTAAGTGATGCATTATAATAGTTAAATTGGTATCCTTTGAATTAATTAAGCAAATCCTTGACTCTCGAGTCACATGGAAATTGACAGAGTCAGAACAACTTCTAAATGTTTATATAGAGATGATAGGGTCTATATAGATAAAAATATTTTATAAATAAGGCCATTTATGTATAATAATACCAATACTTGAGATTGGGTTCTTGATATCATGGAATCTTGACATGGAGCAGACTATATAATCTAAAGGTCGCTCATGTAAAATAAAAAGTGATTGTAGATAAATCTGTTAAAGAGACCCATTTAAGAAGGGATTCAAATATAATATGATCTTAGACTTGATAAAACCTAATTCATAATTTTAATACAAATATAATAATGTTTATAAACTTGGTGAATGAAAAGTATTGATTGTGATAGAGGTTTTGAAGAAAATAAGGATTTTGTTCATGTGAATCTTTTTGGGTCTAAGTTTTTTACATAATCAGTGACTCAAAATTTGTACATGACTAAGATATTCAATAGGTGGCATACATTGTAACTATATGAGAGGATAAATAATTATTGATGAGGGAAGGTTTGATGGTGTTTGTATCTCTTTAGTGACCTACCTGTATGGTAAAAGAAAAGAATATCATTTAAGTCCATTTCACAATATAGAGAGGTAGATGTATTATTTTGAAAATGTGGGATGTATGTGATAAGAGTAAAGGTTAGGATTATGGAGTAAATGACCTCAATCTTAGGACCAAAATTCATTGACTAATTATAGGAAAATATTACCAAGATTTCCCTTGTCTAAATCTGGTAAATCCGAGTTTGGCTATGGGATAGAATAGGAACCACTTTTAGTAATAAGTACATAAAATCTCTTGGAACTTTATGAAGTATTGGAAGCCTTTGAAAATATATTATAGAGGTATGTGTTTATATGGACCTATAAGTATACCATAATAACCAAGTTGATGACATAAAAGCATGTATTTGTCTCAATTATATGACTCCAATCTTATGAGCATCGATATGCATATGCTTGAAAGGATTATTGAATGGATATATGTATTCATGAGGATTGAAATATTTAATTGAATTAATTTTTATTTATTGATAAGATATTGTTTATATAATTCTAAAGAGGGAGACTGAATGAGTATTTATATAATTCTACATGTTTGATTGTGAGTATGTTGTCAGTAAATCAAGTAACAGTGAGGATTAAAAAAGGTCAACAAGGAATTTCTAATCAAAAAATGGATAGATTATAAATACAAGTCCCAATAATACAAGATAGGGTCTGAGTTAATAATGAGTTTTAAAGGAACTTTATTTAAGACAAGATAATCTCATTTATATTCGAAGATTAATATAGGAGGATCCTAGGATTGCCATCACTTTTAGTATCAGAGCTTGAATAGCTCTTGAAATTTGGAAATTTGTTGTAGATTGATGGTTTTGGCGCTAAAATTATTAATTCAAGTTGATAATGAGTTGTTGATAGTGATATATTTATAGTAAGTTACAGGTAGTTGGCCAAGGCAACCTTAAAATCCAAGTGAAGGCTTGAAGGTAAAGAGATAGTAAAATCTCAAGAGAAAGAAGAGTATAGTGATTGATATTGTAAGATATCCAAGGTGAAGATAGATCTTGGATAGTTTACAAAAAAAAACTAAGGTGTAAAATACTTAGGTGAGGTAAAGGATGGAATTTGAAAGAGTGAGAATAATGGTGAAGGAACTACCTAAAAAATGTGAATGAGATGAGAAAGGAGAAAGAGAGAGAAAGGATGAGAAAACAAAAAGAGAAAAAATTCCAAAGGGAAATGGAATATTTGAATTAGATAATATCACTGGTGAAGCTCATGATTAAGATCATAAAGAACCCATGGTGTGGATGGGTAATGCAAAGAAGGTAAGATGGCCAGTTAAAGTGATAGCAAAGAGAAGAAAGAGGACAAATAAGTTGTTATTCAAGAAAATTAAGAAATAAATAATAAATCTCAATATGAATATGTATACGGAAGAGTATGAGGAAGTTTATCATCACCTTGATTAGGAAGAAGATACTCAAGGGCAAAATTGGGCTCAAGTTTTTATGTCTAATTTTTCTTTTGATGTTTTGAGTGCAGGTACACAAGTTATGGAAGAAGATGAAGTTTTATACCAATGCATAATCTCATAACTAAATAAGATGATGGAGTGAAGGATAAATTCATATCTTTAAGCCTTGAAAAATATATCTTTAAGGATATAGAAGATATTGAATAATAGATTGTAAGTGATGGAGAATTGTTATCTAAGCAACCAGACATAATATTTGTCCACCAAAGTGAAGATCAATTACAATAAGAGATGGCAACCTTGGAGTAGTCCATACACCATGAAGATGAGGATTAAAAATGTCCTAAAATATCAATTAAGGAGATAGACCATTGGTGTAATGCATAGATGAAAACAAAAGAAAAAGAAATCATACTTGAGCAACAAGTATGGGTTCAATAATTTTGAGAGACCCAAAGGTCTCAAATTTTTGTTTCTAATATTTTATTTGAGTGTGTATATATAGGTTTTATAGAGTAAGATATGAATAATATTGAGAAGATATCTCTAGAAAGATCTCAAGATAAGAAAATAAAAGTTGATATCCTCATTCAAGAGGATAAATATGGAAAGAGGAAGATTGAATAGAAGAGGCAACATAACATTGCATGGATAGAGAAGACAACAAGAAATTAGAGAAATAGGTGTAGAAGTAAGGATCATGTTCACATGTATGAGTGTATAATTTAGGGAGGCTAGCAAAATAAAAATTGCATAAATGAAGGGAAATATTAAATAAATTCATGAGCAGGAGCTCATGAAACATTTTGAGCCCAGGAGTTAGATGCAAGATCATCAAGCAATGACTATGTTCATAATGTAGATACCAAAATTTTACTTATTTATAACCTTAATATGTATTAGGGGTGTTTTAAAAAGTCAATAAGAAGTCATTAAGTGTTTTTTTAGTCTTTTTGTAGGATAATTTAGTGTATTTTTTGGTTTCCCTCTAAAAAGGAGTTTTGGATTTGAATGTAATTAAGATTGATGACCAATTAATGTCTTGGAGTAGATATCCATCCTCTAACTAATTTAAAACACCATCAAAGTAGAGAAAAAAGGAAGCCAACGTAGATAAGGGATAAATAAAGCATATTGTTGATAAACCCTAAGAATTTAGAAATAATCATTTTCTTATTTTAAGGCCTCACCAAAATTTATTTATAGATATGGTTTATAGCATGTAGTTAGGAGAAAAATACAAGTATAAAGATATTAGTTGAAAGAGTGTTAGTGTAGGAATTTTCCCACCTAGTGGTTTTACCTACACATCTTTTTATCTTAGGTTAGTTAATTAAGTTATTATGGGTCATTTACCTTTAAGTGGGTTCTAATTGTGAATTAGGGTTTTACCTTTTTGGTGACCTAATTTCACCTTATATGTACATTTTTATACTTCTAAATTGGTTAATGAAAATATTTCCTTTGTGGAATTTTCTTGTTTATGGATCTCTCATTTTGCCTCTAAAGAAATTCAACATTACTGCATGATCACTATTTATAGATCTTGGTAAGCTCTAACATGGTATCATAACACTCTCAATGGCATGGAAAGTGAACACAAATATATAATATTCAAGAGTTAGTTCTTAATTCACCTACCTCTAGTATACTTTCAAAATTATAGGGAAACATTATACTAATCCAAGATATATCAAACATCGATCAATCTATTCCATAGTTACATAGAATTCTACATACCTTCTTTGCCTCTGATCTAGTGAACCATCATGGTGTAGAGTACTTGGCCCATCTACCTTATAGTATGAGAATAATTCCTTTCATAGGAATTAAACCTTGGATGAAGATACATCAAGAAATTAGTAGACAAACTCACTATTTTAGGGTGAACCACTCTTCATTGCATCTACTTTTGATTCATAGTCACTTTTGAGCATTCCTCTAGGGGACACTAGGTGGCTATAGTCAATTGTAGACCTTAGTGGGTATTTTGAACTCTCTTTTCTTCTTTGTTTTATTTTAGGGATGAGTTTCATTCCTATGAGTTTTTTCCTTTACCCAAGTTAATGGGAGTTGTATTGTTCTTGGGTATCTCATTAGGCCTCATTTCCAGGACCCACTTTTTCTACCAACCCAAGCTACACTTTAGGGGGTGTTAGTGTAGGTATTTTCCCACCTAGTGGTTTTACCAACATGTCTTTTTAGCTTACTTATGTTAGTTAATTAAGTCATTAGGGGTCATTTACCTTTAAGTGGGTTATAATTATGAATTAGGGTTTTACCTTTTTGGTGACCTAATTTTACCCTTTATGTACTTTATTCTTCTTCTAAGATGATTAATGCAAACATTTCCTTTGTATAATTTTCCTATTTTTGGATCTCTCATTCTACCTCTACAAGGATTCAACATTATTGCATGATCTCTATTCATAGATCTTGGTGAACTCTAATACGGAGATTGTAAATATACATTAAAAATAGACCTTTAGGTCTATACAGTGGTCTACCATAAATGGATGAAGAAACAAGAGGTGTCTAAATCTATAATAGAAAAGGAAGGTATATATTTTGATGATAAATAATGGAATATATTTATCATAATTCTCTCTCTCTTAGTATTAAGGATATGAGGTATGAAATTATGTTTATTGATAATATTAATGAATATTTTGATGTTTGTAAGGTCTATAAATTCTAACTAAAAGAAATGTAATTACATGTGGAGTATGAGGTCGAGTTTCAAATATTTGAATTGAAATTTCAGTAAAATAATTCTTGAAACCTCTTATAAAGTGAGATATCCTCATATGTGAACTCTTAGTTCTATCTAGATGGATATGTGCATAACCAAAAGGAAAATATGAGGTTTAGTGTATTACCATTTAAAGGTCAGGTAGATTGATTTGTTGCTACATGTAGATGTTGAACTAAAAAAGGATTACATGGTCTTTGTATTGCTTTGGTTAAGGTAAATATAAAATAAAGTAGAATCAATTTTACAAAATTCTATCAAGAATTTTATACTGGTTATATTTATCTGATAAGTGTATGACTGAGTCATCTAGATAGTATGATAAGGCATATTCATCATTTATGGATCATGAAATGTTTAAATATTATTATAAAAATACTAATTCACCATTATATACAACTTTTGGTAAATAAGAGCATAGATCTATTGATATATTTTTATGGTGTCATGTTATTAGCAAGATAAATACATTCATGTGGATAGAGCACAATAATGTATTTTTAAATGCATAGATGTAACATGGGCATGAGAGAGGTAAGAAAAAATATTAGATGATTAATTTATGCATTACAATAGTTAAATTAGTGTCCTTTTAATTAATTAAGTAAATCCTTGACTTTTGAGTCACATAGAAATTGACAGAGTTGGAACAACTAAATGTTTGTTATTAACCAAATTTGACTTGTTTAATAGGTCATTTGATTTCAATTAATTTTTTTATTAGCTTTGGTTAATTAGTTTTTAGGTCTATTTATCATTTTGGGTCATTTTAAGGGTCAAAAGGGGTACATTCAATGATTTGTATGGGTTTTTTGGGAAATGATCAAGTATTAAAATGTTATTTCATTCCCTATGTGTCATTAGAAGTCTTAGATAACTAAAACTACTTAAAAGATGGCAAGTTGTTCAGAGAAAAGGTAGTTTTCTTGGCAAAAAGGGAGAAAAGGGCACTTGTATGGCCACCTTGGTAAGTATGCCACTTTAAAAAGATGTAAATGTGAATATTTAGTTCCCTAAAACTCATATCCATTCTTGAATTGGTCTATAAGTGTCATTTCTTGCTCAAAACTATTCTTCTCCATTTTCACCCTTATTGGAAAGCTAAAGTGACCTTCAAGTTTATGCTCGATACGGACATCCCTTGAGGTTTTAGGTCAAAATTTTTTGGAAGGTCTTATTAAAATTATGAAGATATTTTTTTTATATAAATAAGTTTAAGAATGATCAATTTTTCTTTATGAATCATTTATTTGAAGCTGACCTTCTAAATTTTTTTGTTAACTTATGCACCCTACTGGTTTTCCCTTGGTTTGAATAGCTCCGTATTAACCAATTATTCATGTTTGTTTTAAATTATTCTGGTATATTTATCTAAAAATTAACATGCTTGGTTTCAATTTTCAAGTTATTTTTATCAAATAATAACCTTGAAATTGCAAACTTGCCTCTTTTGACTGTAATGGGCAGTTTCACCATTTTCATAAACTTTATGCTTTTCAAGTGGATCCAAGGGGTTGTGATAGGTACAATCTTATTCTTTTATAATGTGATTTAAATCTCATGCCATCTTAATTTCTCTCTCTAAATCAATATCCATGAGAATATAATTTTTGAGTGCCATCTATTCATGTGATAGAAAAGTGAGCTTTTAGGTGCTTTCATGGAGGTTTCTCAAATGTTGAAAGGGAGGTGTTTACTTTTGTTTAAAGTTTTTTATTATTAAGAGTGAAATTTAAAATATAAAGAGAATCCTATAACTTCTTGGGGGTTATAAAACATGCCCATTTCCCAAAAATGAGATTTGTTGCATGTGAAGGAGATGTTCACCTATAGGTGGTGTCAACAATAGCTTAAAGTGTCATATAAAGATTTTTAAGCACTTGAGGAAACCCATTTATTTTCTTGATATGGTTAAAGGAGTATGGAAGACTTGATTGTAAAATTAATTTTCCAAATGCAAATTGAAAACACCTCCAAAAGTGATGACTAAGATTTTGGGATTGTCTACCCTAAAAACACTAAATAGAAGCCCATGAGCTTTTTAAGATGGCATATGACATGGTCAAAAATATACTAAGACATAAAATTTGATTAATCTTATAGATATATCATAGGAAAAAATTGTTCCAAGAATTGGGTCAAGAAAATTAGTGTATGATGGAGATTGGAAGGCCCAAATATTCTCATAAACACAATAAACCAAGCAATTAAGATCTACATCCTTGAGCCATAATATACCTTTTTACCCCAAATTAGTGGTATGAGAGATTTTTTCATGATGGAATATCTTGGAATGGTTTATGATAGCATCCATAACTTTAAATACACTAAAATAAGATGATATATCATGTTTTGACTCCCAAAGCATATCTTTAATCCGTATATAGGTAGGAAACTTTCACCTACAACAAGGTTTTAAGGAGTGGATCAGTCCAAGGAGAGGCATAGTTTGAGTTCCAATGAGGTATATAGGAGATTAAAAGATGAAATATACATTTAATGACTTAAGAGGATGTTTTAAATATCTAATGGACACCATGACAATGGATAAAATTACTGTGTACACCTACAGGCAAGGTTGTGGGTACAACACCCCAACCTAAATAGTAGTATGAGAAGGTTGATGAAAGGAAATAGTTTGAAGGCTCATAAGAATGAAACATATTTATATATACATATTGTGATTTATATATTAATTTAAGGGACATTATTACATTACAAACAAGTTCTAAGAAAACAATATGATAATCTACAACAGACCCTAAAGGTTTCTTAGTCATGATAGGAGGGTTTAGTTTATGAACCCAAGAAGAATATAAATGAATTTAAAATAATATATAATAATTTTAACCTCAGTTATTTAAAATTTAATTCAAATACATAAATATTAATATTATTTGAAACACATTAACCCACCTACCAACATAGTCTACATGTTGTTTCAATCAATAAGTAATGGGTAGGGGGCATGGTCTTATTAATGTTAGAGGGGTACAAACCTAATGTGTAATGGTTTGTAAGATTTTAAAATGACCTTGAAATTATAAATTATTTATTTAATGTGTATTTATAGATCCAAGTTATGCTAGCACACACCTACATGTGTGACTTTGGAGATCAACACAGTCAAAGTAAAACTTAGTTTGACTGAGTAAAGAGTATGGAGGGTGTTTGAGAGATCAAGATGTTAAATGGAGGTAAAATGCAATATAAAATTAATATAACAATATTCATAGGACTTTTAAAATGAATATGATATCAAAATGAGGTATTAAAATAGGCAAACTCTATCCAAAATGTAAAGAACCCTGTAGGTAGTTTCTTGAGGAGTCTATTTTGGAAATAGAGCAGGTTGGAGGGTCTATAATCCACAAAAAGGGTTAAAAATTATTAAAATAAATGTATAATAGTTTAGGAAGCTCCTAAATCTTTAAAATAGTTTGATAAAATAGGGGAAGTGCCCCCTATTTTATCTCAGATAAGGGGCACCTTCCCCATGCACAAACCCTACATTCTTGACAAAGGAGTTAGGAAACATGAAACAGAAACTTGGATAACCTTGTGTGAAGTTTGTAAAAGTTTAAACACATTCATATAAACATGGATAACCTTGAAAATAAGAGTGAAAAAAAATACTTTGTTATGAACACTAGGGTTTATAAATAGCCCTAAAGGGTAAGTTTAAGCCTAGCGAACAAATAAGAGGATAGTGCTACTTCTATCAATAGATATGATTTTAAACTTGATGTAACATGTTTATGATGGAATTATATAGGTTCTTGATCTATTTTTATGCAAAGGAACCATAGAAACCATGATTGGATTTCAAGTTGTAAATAAGCCTATTAAGCAAGGATTAAGCCTAGCATTCAAAGAGGAGATCACTCATACTTTTGGCCTTAATTATATTTTTACCATATTTAAACATTCTTATAGGATGGAGATAGATGTTTTTAATCCTTTAGAGATAAAATAGGTTAAATGGGAACCCAATTTTGGCATTAGAACCAACTTTAGGCCTATGTGAATGGAAGAAGGGGTAAGAATGGGTAAATTTAAGTGTTTATATCTCTCTTGATATTTTACATGGGAGTAAAAAACATTTTGGGGAGTTATTAAGGTAATTTAACAATAAATTTTTGGAATTTTTTTGAAATTTGGATGTGGAACTTTATGAATGCTTAAGAATGAAAACAACTTAGAAACCCTTGCAAAACCCTTAGAAGGACTAGTTTAGAGAAATGGAAATGGAGAGATACCAAAATTGAATATTTTGTCCATAATTATTATTTGAGGTTGTATAGGACTCTCTCAGAATACTTCACACTAAGATGAGTTGTACATACTTATACAAATTGAGGCATAAATAGGGTTTTTCTCACTATTTTGTGTGATTTTTAGGTTTTAGGGGGTTTAAAGAGATGTAAAGAACATGGATGGAAATATTAAGACTTAATATAACTCCCAATATGACTATTATTCCATGAAATATTTTTTAAGTGTCCAAACTAGGTCCTTCAACTCAGTCAGTCAAAATAGGCCTAATGGAGAAGCTAGTGAAGAATATGTAAAACTTCAAGTGAAATAGTTTTACGGTGTACTTGATGCTTATAATATGATGGAAGGAATTTAAACATGTCATTAACTATATTATATTTATTTCCATAGAAAATTGAAGGCATTTTGGAGGCCAAGTGTGCAGGTTACATGAAAGGAGTTCTTTTTAGATTGGAGATGACAATGGCTCATTTTTAGAGATTTATAAAAGACCAAGCATGTAACCAATGAATTTAAATTCATTTATGATGTACCTAACATTAATTAAAATCATAAAAAATTGTCTTCATTAGTTATGGTACATTCAAATAGGCTGAATTATGAAGGTAGTTTTTCTTTGCAAAAGGAGGCATTTTTTGCCACTTTGCATAACTTTATTGACTTGAATTGACATTTATAATTCATTAAAATGCGTGGTTAAACCCATAAATTATTATCATGAATTTATAAATTATTTTATTATCTTTACAAATGTCCTTGTGACCCTTGGACTTATTTTCTTCTCTCTTTCTCTCAAACTCTATAAGAGTTGGCCATTTTGGCATTGTATAGGATGATCCACCTGAGTATGGTGAATACATACTCATTTTTATACCTTTTGATCAATAAAATTACTAATTTTTACCTATTACATGAATATTCATAGTGTGATTTACTTGAATGTTGAATTTTCTTAGTAAAGACTATGGATTCCTTAGTAAGTTGTCACATTCTCTCACCTGTTTGCATCTTCTTCTTGTAGGGCATGTGATATGCTCCAAAAAATGTCAGATTAATTAATTTATTCTATTAATTATTTACATTCAATACTTATTTTATATTCCTCATAGCTTAATATATTCTTCCATAGCCTCATAATGTAACATTGATGTAAGAAGACTTAGATTGGAAAAATGTATGTTTTCGTTAGTTTCTTGGCCTCAAGTGTAACATACATATGGTTGGAAGTAATAAATAAATTTGGAATATCACCTCCATTAAATTAATTTTATTTCATTTATCCTTCTCCCTTTTCACCCCCTAAAGTTATTAGTAGTTGCAATCCTAAGTGGCACATCAAGGGAATAGCCCCATCTAGAGACTTACCTCATTCCTTAGGATGCCCACAAGACTAAAGGTGATTTCATTATGTAAATTGGATGAGGATATATTTTAATCTCATAAAAGGGTGAAAATATAAGTTATAATAGTTTTTGACACACCTGGTGGGACTCTTGTTCTAAGATATTAAGAGATTCTTGGTGTTATCTCTCAATAATCAACCTTTGGAGGCATCTATTCAAGCATCAATGGTGACACTAAAGATATATCAGCTGGTCAAGTAGCCTAGGTGATCATTTTGATATTTTTGGTAACATGTTATTTTTTTTTTGGTTTCTTAATGAGGTTTCATGACTGACCTTGGCATTGAGTATAATTTCACACAAGTTGGTGAGACCTTCCAAGCTTGAGGCATTCCCTATCAATATGAGTAAGTTCTTAACCAAACCTATCATGAAGTTTATCAGCCAAAATATGGTTATTTTCATCCTCAATATGATCATATATAGCCCATACATGTTTCTTACTAGTAATATAGCTAAGCTTCTCTATATCTTACTCCTAGTCAACCTATCTACTCCTCAATCCAGCCCATTTTTACCTTCAAGAAAACACTCTTGGACTATGAGAGATATATGTTGGAGTTTGATACTCTTAGGGGATGTTTACAAAATATTCCTAATCATTCCATCCATAAAGTGAGAAATGCATTAGATTTATTCAATATGGAGTGGGCACCTATTTAGAGAGCCAATTGGCAAAGGCTCATAAGTGAGATGCTAGATGTGAGTGGTTTAGTCTCTTCCTTAGAGGATAGGATATAATCTCATGAAAGGTATCCTCAAAAAACCTATAAAACTTATTTTCCACTCCTACAAAGTTTCTATCAATCCTACATGGTTCCCACTCATGAACCCAATCAACCTTATCAAGGCCATCCTTTTCCAAATTAAGTGGAGGAAAGAGTTGAGAAGAATAACCTCATGTTTAAAGAAAACCTTGATAGAAAAATTGAGTTGGAAAATATGAATATGAAATAGTCCATGTTGTCAGTAAAATAAGTGGATTTCAAACCCTCATTACCCTCTCACATTGTATCCCCACCACCTCAAAAATAGACCTCCAATCCTAATATTCCAAGTTGGAATAAGATAGTGGAGTCATGTGGAAAGAAAGAGGAGAAAAATCTTGATAAAGAATGTGAAATTAAAAAAAAAACATTGATCTTATATAAACACCTCTCACCCTTACTCAATAAGATAACTCAAATCCTAATATCCTAAGTTGAATCAAAATAGTAGATTCATGGGGCAAGAAAGAAGATAGAAGCATTGTCAAAGAGTGTAAAGTGGAGAATAGAGTTTATCCTTTGAAAGTCCCTCCCATCCTTACTCAACAATATTATTGTATTCCATGGCATCCATAATGTATGCCTCATCCTCATGATGATTCCTATGAGATTCAAGAAATACTTTTCCAAGAGGATGTAGTCAAGAAAATTTAATAGTTAGAGTCAAAGATGAAGTTACTAAGTCAAGGTGTGATGGAAGGTTTAGACCCATAAGAAGATTATATGCCTAAACACACCCCTTTTCACCTCATTCAAGAGATTTCCCAAGTGAATTCAAATATTAATGAATTAGATGTCAAGTGGAAGGAAGATAGTCAATTTGTCTCAGCCCAAGATCTACCTTCCCTTCAGAGATCCTAAAAGAATCTCTTACTTTTCATTATCAACCTGATTTTAAACTTTATGTTCCACCTCTACCAACTAGTTCTTTTATCCTCATTCCATCACCCTTTGACTTGATGGACTTGTGGTATGGGAACAAAAAGAAGAATAGATAGTTGAGAAAAATTCATAATTCTTACTTGAAGAAAATGCAACTCTTTAGTAGCCTCATTGGGCTAGGTCATTGGATTTCAAGATGCCTAGTCTTGGCATCATCATGAAGGAAGTTGAAGATATTTCAGCACTTGATAAAAAATATCAGATTATGACATATGAGTTTTAGTTTAAAAGCCCTAAATAGGTCTTAAGTGATGAAGAAGAGGTAGGTTCTTATGCTGAATCTCCTTGTTTGGTTGATAATGAAGAATACTTTCATTGTGACAAAGAAAAAATATTGTAAGAAGAACCTATCTTGATAAGAGAAAGTGAAGATGAAAAATCTCAATTCATGGATGATCAATATGACCTCATGAGTGATTATGAGGAATATATTACCATAGGTACTACCTTTGATGAAAAAAAAGACAATCCACAAGTTCTTATCTCCATATTTGTTGGTATGTGTATTCATGAAGTTAACTCTAATGTATCCATTCTTGAGGAGGATTACATCCATTAGGAAGGTATCCAAGACTTGAATAAATAAATACATGAGGAAGACTCCATGCTTGATTTCAGTTTTTGGATGACCATTCTAAGATTGAGGAGGAAATGGTTTTAAATAAAGAGGAAGACAAAGATGATTGGAAACTATAAATAGAGCTCCTTAAAGAGATTGAAGAGCTTTGCCAAGTTGAAAGATAAGTGTATAACAAGGTGAATAAAGAATATTCCTTAGAGGATAATGACCAAGATTGGAAAGAATTCTCTAAACTCATTGATGAGCTAGAAGAACTTGTAACTGAGAGGAAGCCCAAATTTATTGAGAACACCATGGAAGACAAGAAGATATGCCTTGTTGAATCACAATTTGAAGTTATAATTGAAAGATAATTTGAGAAAGTTGGGGCTATTTGGACACAAGAGGAATTCATTTCCTTAGTCAATTTTTTTGGAGTTATTTGGTTCTCATTGAATATCATGCCAATGAAGTTGGCAAATATTGTGAAAGAGTTGGAGGCATAAATGCTAGAGATCAAAATACTACATGCATCATTCAATCCTCCATGTCATAAAATAAAGAGGGAATTAATATTTCATTTTGATACAAGGGGAGGTATGTTCATTGTTAGTTTTACATAGTAGTTTGTTATTTTTTCCCCCCAAGTACTTTGAATACATGTGTGTTTGATTTATTGGTGTGTGTCCTTTGCTTGTGTGGTTGAGGTAGTCATTAGTGTTATGTATTGATCAAAGGTTTGTGGTCAATGGTAAAAAAATTATTATTTTTCTTGGTCCTTAGATGACTCCTAATCCCAATGGACTAATAAGGATAATATTCTAGCTAGTATAGTAGGCATACTACCCCTATGAGTCACCAATTTGTTCACCAAATTTGACTTTTAGGTCAAATTGGGGCACCCCTAAATAAAAATGTAATTTTTAAGCCTATAATTATGGTATAATATGTTTTAATGAGGTGTTTTATAGGCCATTTTATGTCAATTAATGTTGTACTAACTTTGGCCAATTTTTTTTTAGGTCTATTTATCATTTTGGGTCATTTTAAGGGTTAAAAGGGGTACATTCAATGCTTTGTATAAGTTTCTTGGGAAATTTGAAAATATAAAAACATTATTTTATTCCCCATGTGTAATTATAAGTCTTATATAATTGACATTACTAAAAATATGGTAGGTTGTTCAAAGAAAGGGTAGTTTTATTGGAAAAAAGGGAGAAAAGGGTACTTATATGACCTCCTAGGGAAGTTTGCCACTTGTAAAAGAATTTAAATTTTACTCTTAAGTTCCTAAAAACTCATATCTATGCTTTAATTGGTCTAGAAATGTCATTTCCTTCTAAAAACCATTCTGCTCCATTTTCACCCTTCTTGTCAATCTAGAGTAACCTTCAGGTTTTTGCTCAGTATGGATATACCATGAGGTTTCAAGATGAAATATTTTGGGAGGTGGTATTAAAATAAAATATATCCTTTTTAATTTCAATAATTTTGATAATGATAAAATTTGCTTTATGATTCATCTGTTTTAAGTTGACCTAAAATTGCCTACTAACTTATGCACCTAATCAGTTTTCCCTTGGTTTGAATAGATCATTATGAAATAGTTATTAATGTTTGTTCCATATGATTTTTTTATATTTATATAACACTTAACATTATTTTTTTCAAGTTTTAATTTGTTTTTATCAGATAATAATCTTGAAATTGCAAACTAGCCTCTTTTGAGTGCAACAAGAAGTTTCAACATTTTCATGAACTTAGTGATTTTCAAGTGGCTCTAAGGGGTTTTTATAGGTAAAATATTGTTATTTTCCAACTTGATTTAAATATCATGTCATCTCATTTTTTCTTTCCAAATCAATCTCCATGAGAATATGATTTTTGAGTGTCATATATTCATGTGATAGAAAAGTGAGCTTTCAGATGCTTTCATGGAGGTTTCTCAAATATTTAAATGAAGGTGTTGAATTTTGTTTCAAGTATTTTAGGATGAATAGTTCATTTTAAAATATAAATAGAAGCCTATAACTTCTTAGGGGTTATAAAACATGCCCATTGCCCAAAACTTAGACTTGCTACTTATGAAGGAGATGGTCACCTATAGGTGGTGTCAACAGTAGCTTGAAGTGTCATATAGAGAGTTTAAAGAACTTGAGGAAACCCATTTGTACCGATTCTATGATTTGATCTCTAGTATGTTACAATAAAGTATAACATACTCTTTTCAACATAAGTTCATTCACCTACCATTAGCTAGTGGGTTAGGGCTTTGAATTATGCTCTAAAGGGAGTTGTATCAACATGGTGGGTAATTCATCAAAATGATCAGCTTGATTGGGATAATGCATGAAAACTCATGATTAGCATATTTTAACTACCATAGGTCATAAAAATCAATTATCCTTTCTTCCAAGAAGGTGATTGTCCTAAAATCCATATTCAAAAATAAATGACTATATTCATCATTTTGGGGAAATGATGGTCTCTTCATCACTCCATCATTTCTATATTCTTAACCCTTTCTACCCAAAATAGGATCCTCTTCCAGATTTAGGGTTAAACATTTTATGAACTTGATTTGTATAAATGAAATTTTTTCTAATTCCTAGGGTGTCATAACAGAACCTTATTTCTGACCTCTGCTTGTCCATTTTCTGATGAGTAATAGAAGCTTGGAAATTAATGAAATTTCTAAATTTCTTGGTTGGGTGTCGAATGATTTTATTAACAAAATGACAGCCCTTATTACTTGTTAAATTTTGGAGGCTATTAAACTAAGTGGTGAATGATTTTATTAACAAAATGAAAACACCTCCAAGAGTGATGACTGAGATTTTGGGACAATCTACCTTAAAAACACTAAACAGAGGCCTAAGAGGCTTTTGAAGATGGCATATGACATGGTGGAAAATATACTAATACATCCAATTTGATGAATCCTATATCTATATAATAGGGAAACAACTATGCCAAGAATGGGGTCAAGAAAATTAGTGGATGATGGAGATTTGAAGGCCCAAATATGTTCATAAACATACTAAACCAAGCAATGAAGATCTATAGCCATGAGCCATAATAAGCCTTTTCATCCCAAATTAGTGGTGTGAGATCTTGTTTCATGATTAAATAGATTGGAATGGTTTATAATATCATCCATAACTTTAAATACACTCAAATAAGATGATATATCATGTTTTGATTCCCAAATCATATCTTTAATCCGTATATAGGCAAGAAAATTTCACCTACAATAGGGTTTTAAGGAGGAGTGGCTTAGTCCAAGTAAAGGAACAATTTTAGTTCCAATGAGGTATATAGGAGATTCCAAGATGAAGTATAAATTTTATGAATTTAGATGATGTTTCAAAGAGCTATTGGATACCATGACAATGGATAAGATCTCTATGTACACCTATAGGTAGGGTTGTGGGTAGAACACCACAACCTAAATAGTGGAATGAGAAGGTTGATGCAAGGAAGTATTTTGAAGGATCATAAGAAGGAAACCTATTTACAAAGGCATGGTGTGATTTATATATTAAATTAAGGGACCTTATGACATTATAAATAAGTTTAAAGAAAGTAAGATGATAACCTACAACACACCCTAAAGGTGTCTTAATCATGACAGGAGGGTTTGATTTATGAACCTAAGAAGCATATAGGTGATTATAAACTAATATAGTCTAATTTTTACCTTAAGGAGTTAAATGGGAATTCATATACATCATGATTAATCTTAGTTGAAACATGATAACCCACCTACAAACATAGTCTACATGTTGTTTTAGTTAACAAGCAGTGGGTAAGGGGCATGGTCTTCTTGATGTTAGAGAGGTACAGACCTAATGTGTAATGGTTTTTAAAATTTTGAAATGATATTGAAAGGATAAATTAGGTATTTAATGTGTATTTATATATCCAAGCTATGATATTACACACTTATAGGTGTGAGTTTGGAGATCAACACAGTCAAAGTGAAACTTAGTTTGACTAAGTAAAGAGTATGGAGGGTGCCTGAGAGATAAAAGTGTTAAATGGAGGTCAAAGACACTATAAAATTACTATACCAATATGAATGTTAATTTTAAAATGAATATGATATCAAAATGAGGTCTTAAAACAAGCAAACTTAGTCCAAAATGCAAAGTACCCTACAAGCAATTTCTTGAGAAGTCTATTTTGGAAAAAGAGCAGGTTGGAAGGTCTATAAGCCCTAATAAGGGTTAACAATTGGTACGTGAAATTTATTTTATTTTAGGAATCTCCTCAATCTTTCAAATAGTTTAAGAAAATAGGGTAAGTACCCCTACTTCGTTTCAGATAGGGGGCACTTTTCCCATGCACAAACCTTTCATTCTTGACAAAGGAGATCAGAAACATGAAATAAAAGCTTGGAGAACCTTGTGTGAAGGTTTGAAAAGTTGAAATACATTAATATAAACATAAATAACCTTTAAAATAAGAGTGAAAATAAACAAGGTGTTCTAAACACTAGGGTTTGCAAATAGACCTAAATGGAAAGTTTAAGCATAGTGACCAAATGAGAGGGCAATGCTACTTATATCCCTAGATATACTTTTAAACTTGATGGAAAATGTTTATGAGGGAATTATATGGTTTATTTATATATTTTTATGTATAAGAACCATCAAAACCATGATTGGATTTCAAGTTCTAAACAAACCTATTAAGCAAGGATTAAGCTTAACATTCAAAGAGGAGATCACTCATACTTCTAGACTTTATTATAATTTATACCACATTTAAACATGATTAAAATATGGATAAAGATGTGTTTAAGTCTTTGGAGAGCAAAGAGGTTTCTTGGGAACCCAATTTTGGCATTGGAACCAACCTTAGGCCTATGTGAATGGAAGAAATGGCTCGAATGGGTAACTTTAAGTGTTCATATCTCTCTTAATGTTTTTCATGGGAGTCCAAAAAATTTAGAGGAATTATTAAGGTTTTTGAAAAACAAATTTATGGATTTTTTAAAAAGTTGGACATGAAACTTTTATGAACAATGCTTAAGAATGAAAACTACTTAGAAACCCTTCAAAAACCCTTAGAAGAACTAGTTTCAAGAAATTGATATGGAAAGATACAAAAATGGAATATTTTTTCTATAATTATGATTGGAGGTTGTAGAGGACTCCCTTAGGATACTTCACACCAAGATGATTTGTATGGACTTGTACGAATGGGGTTAGAAACATGGTTTTTATTATTGTTTTATGTGTTTTGAAAGTTTTAGGAGGTTTCAAGAGATGAAAAGAAAATGGATGGAAATATTAAGACTTAATATAACTTCCCATATAATTTTTATGCCTTGAAATAGCTCTTAAGTATCCATTCTAGGTCTTTCAACTCAACCAGTCAAAATTGGCCTAATGGACAAGCTAGTGAAGAAGATGGAAAACTTTAAGTGAGCTCATTTTATGTTGTCCCTAATTAGAATAAGGTGATGTAGGGAATTTAAAAGTGTCATTCACTACCTGTTATTTATTTTCATGGAAAACTAAAGGCATTTTGGAGGTCGAGTGTGCAGGTTACATGTAAGGAGTTTTTTTTAGATTGGAGATGATGATGACTCACCTTTATAGGTTTTTAGAAGATCGAGCATGTAACTAATGCATGAGGATGCATGTATGATGTCCCTAACATTAATTAAAATAATAAAACCTGGTCTTCATTAGTTATGGTATGTTCAAATAGGCCCAATCATGAAGGTAGTTTTTCTTTACAAAAGGAGGAGTTTTGTGCCACTTTGCATAACTTTGATGACTTGAATTAACATTTTTATGTAATTACCTTGCATGGTTAGACCCATGCATTCTTATCATACATAGATAAATTATTTTCTCATCTTTACAAGTGTCCTTGTGACCCTTGGACTTATTTTCTTCTCTCTCTCTCTCTCTCTCAAACTCTATAAGAGTTAGCCATTTTGGTATTGTATAAGATGATCCACCTAAGTATGGTGAAACCCTACTCATTTATATAGTTTTTTATCAATAAAATGACTAAGTGTTACCTCTTAAATTAATTTTTATATTGCACTCTACTTGAATGTTTAATTTTCCTAGTGAAGACTATGGATTCCTTAGCAAGTTGTCACATTATCTAGAGACTCACCTCATTCCTTGGTTATCCACAAGCCTAGAGGTGATTCCATTATGCCACTTGGATGATGAGAGATTTAAATATCATCAAAGGGTGAAAATATAAGTGAAATTATTTTTTGGATATTGGTGGCAGTGATGTGTTGTCATTGATGTCAAGTGGCATTGGTGATGACAAAGTGATATGAGAGTGTTTAGTTCAGTCTTGGCTACTACTGAGAGATTATGGGAGTAGTTGGTTGAATGGAGGTTTGTGAGGATGTCATGGAGCATGGAGAGAGATGAAATTTTATGTACATGTGGTTGAGATAGAAATGGGTGTCCTTCTTATTAATCTTTAGGTAGAGTTGAAGTCATATTATGCCTTATGGGCTTGACAATGTGTGGTTGCCTATGGGGTTTTTGAGTAAATTGAGAGATATATCATGATGAGGAGATTATTATGCTTTGAATATGCATTTTATACATGTATAGGATGCTAATAATTTAGATATATGGTTTGCAATAGGTGTCTAGTGGTATGCAAGGTAGTTGGTCCATTGGCCTAGTTGGCCTAGATAGGCTTGTGAGGCCTTGTGAAGGGTCAAAGGGTGTTTATAGGTTGGTGAAACTTTGTTTCACATGATAGATGATCAATAATTTTTTTTTAAATAATGTGAATGAGTTTTGAGGTTAGATAATGAGATACAAATCCAAATTGTTGGTTTAGAAGCTTCAAAGGGTGTTATAAATGAGTGCAAGAAGCCTAAGAGGAAGTTTCTCATGCTTGTTAGCAAGTGTAGGGTTTTCATGGTAAGATAAGATATTTGGAGTAGTTAGGGAAGGTCCCTTAAAAAAAATTCCAAGAATTTTTTATTTAATTAAGGGATAGAGCTTTATGAACATTTGTTAAGAATGTAAATTGGTCAAAACCCTTTATAAACCCTCATAATGGAGTGATTGGAAAGAACTTGATAGAAAATATCTAGAATGGTTTGGCTGAATTTTTTTGAATATTTTAAGATATAGAGGAATTATCTAGGCATTTCTAGGTGGTAGTGGTGTTTCAGGATAGGGAGCAAAAGGTAAAAAAATAAGCTTGTTTATAGATATTTTAGTGTTATAGGTAGGGTTGATTGAGTCAATGCATGAGATTTATTGGAGCTTGAAGGCCAAGACTTTTTATTGAGGTATATGAAGTTAGTTTTTAAATTTATGTGTTATATTTCAATTATATAATTCAATCAAGTTGACTAGTTGCTAATCTACAGATAATTAAAATAATGAACAATATCCAAGCAAAGTGAAAATGTGGTTAGAGAAGTGTTATAGGCAATTAGGGATGAATCAACAAGATTGGGGTATTTTTTAAGACCTATTCCTTATGTTACCTTTATTTGTATGTGAGGTTGATAACCATACATAGACAAGAAGGTGCTTTCAAAGTGACTTACCTAAGTAGTCAAGACTGTGATATAGTGATTTGAGGAATTGGTATGTTAGACTAATGGATGCTACTAGAAAAAGAGAAATATATACTTGAGAGTTATATATCAGTAAAATATAATATATTAATGTGTATTTTATGTTATTCAAGTGTTCTTTCATGTGATATACAATAACATCTACATGATTGGTTTTTGGAGCTTGTAGGTATGAGAGGCTAGTTTGAGCTATTGTGAGCAGAGTTAGAGGTGAGTGAGAGATTGGTGGTATTATATAAGTCTTATATATTAATTTTATGGATTTTTTCTTCATATTTTGTCTTCATTTGGGTTGGATCATCCAAATATTTTTGACTAAATTTCTGGTGTACATGACCAATTTGAGTAATTAGTTTGTTTGAGTTGGTTTGGACCTGTGTGAGCTATGTGAAGGTGAAAAATGGTTTTTTGGGTGTTTTTAAATTCATTGAGGACCTATAAATGTAATTATTTTAGGTTAATATTTTATAAAATTAATATTATGCCTTAGTTCTTCTTGACAATGTTTTTTGGGTTTTTAGACCTATTAGCGAGTAACCAGAATGGCTTGAATCAAGGTGTGAGTTGGAGTTCCAGATGTTATAGACCCATATGGGATTAATAAATTTTTCATTGGATTAATTTTTAATGTGTTTTAATCATTGGTGAATACTGAAGGTGGACCAAATAATCCAAGATGTAACATGTTGATTTGTAGAACTAATTCCTTTAGGTTTCTATTAGGCCTAATTAATTTTTGGGTCTTAAGGGAAATGGATGACCTATGGAGATATTTTCATAATAATTTAATGTGTATTAGGATATTTTTTAAGGTTAATAAAAGTATGTAAATTATCATGTATGACTAAGAAGGGTTAGATGAAAGAGTGGTATATATACTAAGTCTATTTGGCCTATTTGAAGGTGTGAGAGTGAGTGTGGACAAAAGTGAAGAAAAGAGCTCAGCCAAGGAGTAGAGATGGGTAATTGAGGAAATTTAGAGGTTGAAGAGGATTATTCAATTTTTAATTATCATTTTCATGATCTAACAATTAATTATACCTAACAGTCTAAAGGGTGACTTGGTTAAGCGAATGAGCTAAAAGTGCTTGCCTAGAGAAGAGATGCCAGTTTGAAGGTGTTAGAGTAATATAAAGTCATCATCAGGTGTAAAATACATAATATAATTTTTTAAAATTATATAATAGGTGGTTTAGTGGGTTCTTAATTACCTAGGGGGTTATAGCCTCCTTGTTAGTTAAAGCTAGCTAAAGGTCTAGTAGGTGCTAGACTAAATTGAGGGGTGGATTCTCCTTGATCAGTTGGTGCTGGTCTAAAGTCTCATGTTTATGATATCCTTATAGGAATATAGTCAATTTTTTTTCAATATTTATATTAGGTTTTCTCCCCTAGAGGTTTTCCCACATAAATGATGTGTTTCTATGATGTATGCTCTTATTCATGCTTTGTATGTATAAGCTTTCATGTTCATGTTGCTAGATCAAATTGATATATGATGAATGAGTTTTGGAATTGAATAAGAATTTTTCTCTACTGATTTACCCCCCATATTATTATTTACTTCTAATAATTGGTATAATATCAGGTCCTTCTTGAGGCTTAATCAACTTGGAAGGTGATTTTGTGAGTAGTTTGGTTGTTGGTGTCTTCCTAGTCAACTTGTTGGCAGAGTTGTTAGAATTGATGTTGATCAGTATGGTATCCTAGTTGATGTCATAGTTATTCATGTTTTATAATTTTTTAATTAAAGGATTGATTAATTTTTAAGGTAAATCTAAGATGGAAAAGTATGTCAAAGAAGGGATTATTCTTCGCTCAAGTCAAGGTTAGTTGTTTACTGTTACAAGTGGTTTTGTAAGCATGAAGGTTTGTCAAAAAGGGTATATGAAAATGAATAAGTATTATGTTGAAGTAAATTACAAGACAAAACTTATTTTGATATAAAAAGGACCTTAAATACATATTAAAAGATTGTCCTATTTGTGTTAGGTCTCCATGAGACTTAATGAGGGTATGAGAGCAAATTAAGCTTTCTGAGTAAGAACGAATGGTTTGTGTATACCTATGTGTGGATAAGTCTCATAGAAAATAGAAAAAAATTATATGACAAAGTATGGTTCATTAATGAATATTTTTAAGTGTGTCTTTGTAATAATATCTCTATGAAATTTAATTGTGTTTCAAAATTGACAAACTATGTGACTTGTTGAGTTGAATGGTAATCTTAGACTCTCAAAGGTGATTGATCAAAGTATATGACAATGTTATTTTGATATATAGATGACCCCATAAGGTCATGAAATAATGTGTTGTAATTTTTTTGATATCATAAGGAGGGTTCACATTATTCTGAAGATGAGTATGTCTTGCAACATCACAGGGTTCTTGTATTCATGAAGAGGAGTCTACAAATGTATTCATGAAGGATTTGTTTTTGATTTGCAGTAGTCTCTTGATATTTTGGTGACCTCAAAAGGTATTGAAAAATACATATAATTATATTATGTATGATCCACATATTCCTATAATTCTAAGCTATTAGGCTAGGTCTTATTTTTATGAAGATAGATGTTGAAGATTGTGGCATGCAGAGTTATCTAGTTATCCTTAATCATGAGGTTGAGTTACTCCAAAGAAGAAGTTGATCTATGATTTGATTATTAATGGCTTGTGTTGTTTGAATAATTAATAAAAATATATTTTTACATGTTTTGAAGTTGATCAAGCCTACTTGAGGAGGTCCAATTGATCCTATAGGTTAGTGAAGAGAAAGAAGTAAGGATGATTGTTCAAGAGGTATGTTCAGGTCTCTTAGTCCTAAAGTGAATTTTTAATCAATTTTTGATTCATTGGTTGAGTAGTGATATAAATGAGATGTATGAATCTATTTTTATGAGGTCATGAGAAAGATAGTCATGAATCATTCCCAGGTGGTCTGAGTCCTTGATGAGCATAGATGTGAGTTTTGTGGTCAAAAGTCAGAGTTGACTAATTTTGGAAGTGATGACTACCTAGAGTGTGCCTAATATGCTCTTTTTGTGTTTTATTAGGGATATCAGCTTTAATAAAGTTTATTTAAGTTTGTTTTGTTATGTCAAAGGATTAAATATAGCTTGAAGGTGTTCATGAGATGTCTAGATGTGATTTTAACCATTTGGTTAAGGTGCCTGCTATAAATAATGAGCATGTGTACCTAGTTTTCTTGGTTTCAAGGATCATATGAAGGTTTGAGTTATATCATAAAGCTTTATATTCTTATGAAGGTTTTCAAATGTGTTTAAGACATGTTCTATGTTGTTTAATAGATGGATGATTATTTTTGTGCTAGGTGGAGAGTTTTGAGTGGTCATTGATTTCTCTTCTCAAAAGTATGCGTTTGGTGGCTTAAATGAATTCATGGTTCTCAAAGGTGTGGAGGATTTAAATTTTTTATGGCAGTGATTTTTTATGTTCTAAAGGTGTGGTATCTAGATCAGGGGTCTGCATTAACTGTAGGTTGACCTTTGACCAAGGTTTACTTTGAAATCCTAGTCATTTAGCCATGATTTAAAAAGTGGTCATTCTTTGGTTTTGAATTATAAAATCTTAAAATAAGTTGAAAGGGCCAAATAGGTTTCTAGAACAAGTTTTATAGTGGTCTAAAGGTGAGAATAATTTTAATTTATTCAAGTTTTGATCTTCTAGGAGGCCTAATTGGCTAAAGGGCTAAAGAAGGAAGTATGATAAGGAGGATGAGTTGAAGGATCATTTTTGGCATACCTATGGGGATATGATATTTGTCTTCAAATATGGAGTTTAATTTCTTGGAGTTCTTAGGATAGAAATTTATGAGGTCTATAGTGGAGAGATAGGGCTACAAGGAATCCTAGTAGGCCTAGTGAAGAAAATGAAGATTTTTGAGAATTTTTCCAAAGAAAGATGACATGTTTGGTTCCTATTGATCATGTTGGCAAATTTTAATTAAATTAGAGGTATTATGGTGTTCTTAGAAATCCTCTACTATTTTGTATGGTGCCTTGAGTGTAAAGTTATGTGAGCTTGCATAATGCTATTGTGTTCATATTATTATATGTGTTGATGGTAGTTATTATTGAAGATCCTGTAGGTGTGAATGGATTTTATATACTAAAAGGGAGCCTTAAAAGTGGAGTAGGGTCCTTAGGGGAGTTTACTATGCAATTGGTGATAGGTCTAAGGATCTAAGTAGCTTGGGAGAAGGACTAAGTTATGTATGTGTTCATTTTTTAGTGTGCTTCAGTGTTGTCTAGGTCTCTTGGAGACTTAGAGGTTTGAGTTAAAGTGTTTAGCAAAGGAGGAGCTAAGTTATTTGTTTTTCAATTGCCAATGGTCTGAGGGGGAGCTAGTGTACTTTCCTAGTGGTCAGGTCCAAAGATCTTATAGGTCTTTTAGAGCTATGACCTTAGTTGGTTCTCAAAGGAAATGTGGTCTAAGGGGGAGAACAATGGTTTATTTATGTTTTGATACTAATATTTGGTATGCTATAAGTTTTAATGGAAGAGAGAAAAAGGTATGTGCTCTTGGTTATGTTATTGGTTCAACTTCTTGAAGTGCTTAATTGAAGATAGAAGAGCTTGTTTTGTAGAAGAGTCCACTTTATCATTTTAGCAAAGGGGGAGAGAAGTAAAGGAGGTTTTTTCATCAATGAAAAATTGGGATATTTCTGGGAGATTATGGGTAGTGATGTGTTATCATTGATGTCAAGTGGCATTGGTGATGACAAACTGATATGAGAATGTTCGAGTTAGTATTCGTTGCTAGTGAGAGCTTGTGGGAGAAATTGGTTGTATGGAGGTTTATGAGGTTTTCATGGATCATAGAGAGAGATTAAATGGTATGTTTATGTGGATGAATGAGAAATGGGAGTCATTCCTAGTGATCTTCAAGTGGATTTCAAGTCATCTTATGACCTGTGGGATTGAAAATATGTGGTTGCCTATGGGGTTTTTGAGTACTTTGAGAGCTATATCATGATGAGGATATTATTATGATTGGAATATGCATTTTTGAAATTTATAGGATGCTAATAAGTTAGATAGATGTTTTTTAATATGTGGCTAGTGGTCTACAAGATAGTTGGGCCATTGGCCTAGTTGGCCTAGGTAGGCTTATGAGGCCTTGTGAAGGGTCAAAGGGTGTTTGTAGGTTGGTGAAGCTTGTTTTTAATGATAAATGACTAGTAAAGTTTTTTCAAGCATGAGAATGAGGTCTAAGGTCAGATATTGAGTTACAAAGTTAGAAAGTTGGTTTAGAAGCTTTAAAGGGTGCTAAAAATGAGTGTAAAGAGCCCGAGAGTAAGTTTCTCATGCTTTTTGGCATGTGTAGGCTTTGCAAGGGAAGATGAGATATTTGGAGTAGTTTTGTAAGTTCCATAATAATTTTTTCTAATCATTTGTTCTTAAATTAAGGGACAAATCTTTATGAACATTTGTTAAAAATGTCAACTAGTCAAAACCCTTTATAAACCCTCATAATGGATTGATTGGAAAGAACTTGATAGAAAGGACCCAAAATGGATTGGTTGACCAATTTTTACTATTAAAAGATATAGAGTACTTCTCTATTCATCTCCAAATGGTAGTGGTGTGTCAGGGTAGTGAGCAAAAGGTATAAAAATAAGCTTATTTATAGAGATTTTAGTGTTATAGGCAAGGTTGATAGAGTCAATGCATAAGAGTTATTGGATATTGAAGGAAAAGAATTATTATTGATGTATATGAAGTTAGTTTTGTAATTTATGTGATATGTGTCAATTATCTAAGTTAATCAAGTTGACTAGTCACTAATTTGTAGACAGTGAAAATAATGAACAATATCTAGACAGAGTGAATATGTGTTTAGGGAAGTGTTCCAGGTGAGTAGGGATGAATCCAAAGGATTGAAGTATTTTTTTAAGACATATTAATTATTTTACCTTAAATTTTATATGAGGTTGATAACCATACATAGGCAAAAAGGTGCTTTCAAAGTGACTTATCTGAATAGTGAAGACTATAATATAGTGATCTAAGGAATTGGTCTGTTAGGCTAATGGATGATACTAGAATAAGAGAAATATCTACTTTAGAGTGATATATAGATCACATGGAATATATTAATGTGGATTAGATGTTATGAAAGTGTTATGTCATGTGCTAGACAAAAACATCTACATGATTGGTTTTTGGAGCTTGTAGGCAGTCTATAGTGGCCTATTTGGAGAGGCTAGTTTGAGATATTTTGAGTAGAGTTTGAGGTGAATAAGATATTTTTGGTATTTATGAGTCTTATATATTCATTACATGTCTTTTTTATTCATATTTTGTCTTTATTTTGGTTGGATCAGTCAAATATCTTTGACTGCATTTCTAGTGTGCATGACCAGTTTGTTTGAGTTGTTTTGGACTTATGTGACCTATGTGAAGGTGAAAAATGGATTTTGAGGTGTTTTATAAGTAATTGAAAACCTATAAATGTAATTTATTTAGGTGGATATTTTATAAAATAAATATTATGCATCAATTCTTCTTGACAGTGTTTTATGGGTTTCTAGACCTATTAGCGAGTAACTAGAATGGCTTGATTCAAGGTGTGAGTTGGAGTTCCAGATGTTATAGAACCATGTGTGAGTAAAAAATTGTTCATTAGAGACATTTTTAATGTTTTTTAATCATTTTTTAATACTGAAGGTGAACCAAATAATCCAAGATGTAACATGTTGGTTTGTAGGCCTAATTCCTTTAGGTTTCTAATAGGCCTAATTTATTTTTGGGTCTTAAGGGAAATGGATGACCTATGGAGAGATTGTCCCATTAATTTAATTTGTATGAGGATATTTTAAAAGGGTAAAAAAATTATGAAAATCATCTTATCTTACCAAGATGTGTTAGATGAAAGAGTGGTATATATACTAAGTCTATTTGGCCTATTTGAAGGTATGAGAGTGAGTGTGGACAAAAGTGAAGAAAAGAGCTTAGTCAAGGAGAAGATATGGGTAATTAAGGAAATTTATATGTTGAATAGCATTATTCATGTTTGACTAATTATTTTAATGAGATAACAAGTCATTAGACTCAATAGTCTAAAGGGTGACTTGGTTGAGTGAATGAGCTAGGAGTGTCTGCCTAGAGAAGAGATGTAGGTTTGAAGGTATTAGAGAAAGAGAAGGTCATCATTAGGTATAAAAGACATCAGATAAGTGGTGGACATAAAATAAAATTTGGTTTAGTGGGTTCTTAATCATATATGGGGTCTTATCCTCCTTTCTATTTGGAGCTAGCTAAAGGTCTAGTAGGTGTTGGACTAAATTGAGGCGAGGATGCTCCTTGATCAGTTGGTGCTGGTCTAAAGTATCATTTTTGTGATATCCTTATAGGATTATAGTCCATTGGTTTTTATTTTTGAGAGTGGGTTTTCTCCCCTAGATCATTTCCCACATAAATGATGTGTTCATATGATGTATTCTCTTATTCATGCTTTGGATGTATAAGCTTTCTTGTTCATGTTGCTAGATCAACTTGATATATGATGAATGGGTTTTGGAATTGAATAAGCATTTTTGTCTACTGATTCATCCCCCCTCCTCTTAGTAACTACTTAAAAAAACATTTTTATGGAGTTTATAGGGTCTGTATAGACTGAAGGCTTTTATAAAGAAGGTCATTTATGTATAAGAATACCAATACTTGAGATTGATTTCTTAATATCATGGAGTCTTGACATGGAGTAGACCATATAATCTAAAAGCTGATCATGGGAAATAAAAAGTTATTGTAGACAAATTTTTTAAAGATAACCTTTTAAGAAGGGATTCAAATAGAATATTCTCTTAAGACTGATAAAACTTGAGTCATAATTTAATCTCATTGAAATTAATGTTTATAAATTATGTGAATGAAAAGTATTGATTATGATAGAGGTTTTGAAGAAAACAAGGATTTTTCTAAGATTTTATTCATTTGAATATTTTAAAGTCTAAGTTTTATAAATAGTTAGTGACTTACAATTTTTACATGACTGAGATAGTCAAGAGGTGGCATATGTTTTAGTGAGAGGTGAAAGACTTATTGATGAGGGAAATTCTAAAGGTGTTTATATCTCTTTAGTGACCTTATCATAAGGTAAAAGAAAATAATATCACTTAAGTCTATTTCTCAATGCAGAGAGGTAAATGTCTTATTTTACAAACATCAACTATATGTGACAAGAGAAAAGTTTCAGACTATGGATTAAAATACCTTAGTTTAAGGACTAGAATTCATTGACTGTGCATAGGAAAAATATTACCAAGATTTCCCTTCTCAAAATCTAGCAAATCTAAGTTCGGTTATGCGATAGAAGAGGAACCACTTTTTAGTAATAATTCCATAAAATCCCTTGGAACTTTGTGAAGCATTGGAAGACTTTTCAAATATATTATAGAGTCTTGTGTTTACATGGACTTGTAATTATACCATAATAACCAAGTTGATGAAACAAAAGCATATATCAATCTCAATTGTATGACTCCAATCTTATGAACATCAGTATACATTTGCTTGAAAGGATTATTGAATAGATATATGTATTCATGAGGATTGAAATCTTTCATTAAATTAATTTTGGTTGATTGATAAGCGATTATCTATACAATTCTCAAGAGGGAGACTGAATGAGTATCTATAGAATTCTAAATGTTTGATTATGAGTATGTTATCAGTAAATTAAGTAATAGTGAGGATAAAAAAAGGTCAACAAAGAAGTTCCAATCAAAAAATGGACATATTATAAATATAAGGCCCAATAATATAAGATAGGGTCTAAGTTATCAATGAGTTTTAAAGGACCTTTATTCAAGACAAGATAATCTCATTAGTATTCCAAAATCAATATAGGAGGTGTAGACACTAGAAAACTACACACTTGTAGTTTTTAATGACTAAATGCCTGAGAAACCCCCTAAAATACCCCCTAAACCTTCTTTACCCTTAAAAAACCCCTCTTAATCTAACTAAACCACTATTTTCCTAGTCACATAATACTATTCAAAAATACTATTTGAAATTACTATTCAAAAGTACTATTCACTAGCACTATTCATTATGGGTCCCACTATCATTATTCATGTTGACATGGAAAGTGGCATGGCAAGTGACATGGCATGTGACTTGTCAAGTGACATGGAAGGTAATTTGGAAGGTGATATGGAAAGTGACTTGGATTAGAAGTGATGTGGCTGATGTGAGACATCATACCCCACCTAGGACCCTCCCCAAAGTGCTTGATAACCTAATTTAAGCATCACAATGTACCCCACTTGAAATATGGAGAATTTCCCCTCAAGGTACAATTATTCAACATGTATTTTACATGAAATTAACCTCTAAAATAAGATACCTACCTCTTTAAGACAAATTGCACCCATTTTTTACTTTTTAACCCAAATGAGACACTCACCAACTTAAATGGGAATCCCCACGCACCTCATTTTGAATAATTCATCCACCACATATAAACTAGTATCATACCTCTATTATTCCTCTTTTGGCATGAATCTTCAAAACATATGCTATAAATCCCCCCCCACCCCCACCTTTTCCTTCACCTGGGGTTAAGTTGGAAAATTGAAAGTTAGTCTTTTGGTTGTTAACATTTTATTTCAGGTTTGGAGGCATCATCAAGGAAGTTATCATATTGATAATAAAGAGCCAGGTCATCAGAGTTCTACTGAGGTTCTACCAAAATTGCTTTAGTAATATCAACACCAACATCTTCATCAACATTCTTATTCAATCTTGGAAGGTAACCTTGGTTTTATTTGTTGTAATTTGATTTATTATCCCTCTTAGTCTATTATTTATTGAATTCCAAACCCACACTTTGGCCTTATTCTTCTCTGGGCCTCCATATTTTTTCCCCTTAGCCTCTTCATTTTCCTTTCCCCTTTATCCATTTACCCCTTCTCCCATTTCCCTCTTTACCATCTTCACTCTCTTTATCCCTTTACCCTTTTTCCACCTTAATCATTTTTTGCCTTATATTTTTCAACCTTCACCCCTTAAACCTTTTCCATATCAAACATTTTACAACCCCAACCATATCACTCTTTTGACCCTTGCCATTTCACGAAACCAAAAACCAAAACCTTGCTTTTAACTAATTTTCAACAATTTTAATTATTCAGACTATTTGCTTTAGTTTAATCATCTTAGCAAAGAATTTAGTTTTAATTAATTAAATTTAGACTATTTTTGTATTTAATTTTTTTTTTTTTTTTTAATCACATGTTTATTTCATTTTCATTTAGCAAACCTAAGTGTTAAAATTAGGTGGATTGACAACCCCCTAGGAATCTTTCACTTCTAAGGTCTAGCTTACACTAGGCAATCCACCCATATTATTATCTATCAAATAAGTATATTTTAGTGTTTTATTATTTTTAGGTCATCCTCTTCAGCCAAAGAGAATTTATCATAATGTTTGGATTCAACACACGTGCATTTAATATGTATTCTTCTACACCCCTTTTATCAGTAGTTTCTTTCTTCCCAAAACTAAAAATAAAAAAATGGAGAGAAATATTTTGGCATGCCCGGTGGGACCTAGTTCCCATTCTTCCTTGATTATTTGCTCATCTAATGAAATCATTTCTTTTTGGGCTTAAAAATCAACTAATAGTCATTGATTTCTTTTTGATTTTATTTCATTTAGTAACTTAGAGGCAAATTAATCTTATCATAGAATTCACACTTGTTATCACACACAAAACTGAACCATAAAATAATTTACACATCAAAATAATAATTGAGACAAGGACCAACTAGGATTTCATCACCTGGAATCAACCTTACCCCTCCCATCTATCCCACTTGGATTTCATCACCAAGGGGAGAACCAACTTAGCTCTCTAGTTGAGTATAAACTCTAGACTTCATATATATTGGCAAAGTGCCCGCACTGGCTATGGGATTATGAAATAAGGGGAGCAAGCCACATATTGAAGTTCAACATTGATATTCCTTTTGAGCACCTAAAAAACCTAAAAATATCCATAAAATTCCACTTTAGTGCTCAGTTTTCAAGCAAACCTCCCTTATCACACTCTTTAAGGCATAATCCAAAAGCAATATAAAAGTAATCCTAAGGATAAAATGCACTTCTTATTGTATGTATTGATTGATTTGCATTTTTTGGTTTTGATCTTTATTTGAGGTGTGAGTGATGCAATAACATTTCCTATTTTCTCATATGGTTTCAACCAAACAACAAATGATAAATCAACCAACCACCACCTTCTTCTTCATCTATGGATTATACCTCAAATGTTGACAAATCTCCTCACACTTCACCTCACTATTCTCCTCCACCATATTCTCCTTCCAAAATCCAAATCATATCTAGAAGAGATCCAAACTTTAATTCCTTTCTCAACAATAATCTAGTGGCTTTAAAACATTACCTCACTGTACCACACCTTCTTCGGTTCCTTCTTTTGATCTTTATCTTGGCATGTCATCTCACCTTATGGTAGGTACCACTTAAACCTAACCATTGACCCATGCCTCTTCCAACACCCCATCTACCCAACCTCAAACTAATATTCCACCCCATAACCAAACACCTCCTATCACACCCCATGTGGGTTTAACCTTACCATTTATTACTTATACCCCATCCACTAGTACATTATCTTCCATTTCAGCTTCTATCTTCCCTTCAGTTGTAACTAATCCCTCAGACACAATCCAACTTAAAATCCTAGTGCTCTTCATACCTCAAAACCTTACCCCAATCAACACTAGAGTAATTATCCAACCTCAAATTTCCCAACTTCCTCCTACCTCAACCATACCAACCACATATTTTTCTTAACAAGTACCTATGACAACTTACCAGTATGTCCCTCACCCACAAGGGTACATGCCTCCCTCCACCTAAGATTTCATACCAAGTAGTTCTTATGTGCCACCATCTCAACCTCTTGGCACCACTTATCAATATGTGGCTTCTTTAGCACCATTTGTTGCCTATTCATACATTGTCATAACCCAACCCCAATAAAATGTACCTCTTAATTATATGGCTTCCAAACCTCAACCTAATCTAGTCAAAATACTAATGGATAAAATGACTAGTTTAGAGTCATCCATCTCCAACTAAACTAATCTTTTGTCATATGACCAAATTTATAATGAGCCTATCCATCCATCTATGCCCATTCATGCTTACCCTCATCAGTGGCAATTGCCAAAATTTTCTAAATTCTAAGGTAAAGAGGATCCTCAGCATCACCTAAGAAATTTTTTTGGTAATTATTACTTGATTAATTATGATGATGATCTCCTCCTCTAGACCTTTCCCATGTCATTATCTAGAGCCTCCCTTGACTGGTATAGTTCCCTTCCCATTCATTCTATCTTTTCTTTCTCTCAATTGGCACAAACCTTTTTAGAACACTTTTCAGTAAACATATCTAAAAAGGTTTCCATTATCGACCTATACTCCATCAAATAATTTGAAGACAAATCCATTGTTGATTTGGTTGCCAAATGGAAGGGCCTCCTTAATCAACATACCTTCCCATTACCCCAACCTAAATTGATCAATTATTCTCTTGGGGGTGTACCAAGTATATTCTTCCAACTCTCTAAGTCTAAAACTTTAGGACCTTTGACAAAGAATTCACTATAGCCCACAAATTGGAAAATCATGCTATTGATGAAGGTAAGTTGAAGCTTTGAAATAAAAATTCTAGTTTCAAATCCACTAACTCATCCACCTTCCAAACCATGAACCCAACTAATTCTAAAACAAAAGCATCAACACAATCAATTGTGCTCAAAACTACACGTCCTCCAACCATCAACGAAACATCTCAAACCAACAATCCTTCCAATTGCCAAAACCATACCCAAAATTAGGCTCCTTCAAAACCATTTACCTTGATTGGGGAGTCTTATGCATCAATCTTGGAAAAATTACTTAAATCCAATCTAATCCAACTTCCACCCATTAATCCCCCTCAATAATTCAATACTTCTCACCCCCTTCCTGGGTAGTACAATGAGAATGATCATTATGATTATCATCAAGTCATTAGACATGATACTGATAGATGTAATACCTTTAAGAGAATTATCTGGGACCTAATTGATAAAGGGTATCTTATGTTTTATAACCCAATGCTCCTTCCAACCAATCTCTTGATATTTTTTGAAAACCATTCCATTTCATCCACCTTCAACCAACACCATGAAAACCAACCCAAATCTTCCAACTCACATGAGGCACATGCAATTAATTTCATCAATAAAGTTTCATTGCTGAAAAGGTCATCACCTCTATTGTCCCCCAAACGTAGCAGTCATTTTTGGGACAACATTTGAACTATTTTGGTCTTACAAACCAAAATTGTCTCTTCCATTTCCAAAAATTTGTTCTAGACATTCAGATTCCTCATTTTCCAAGCTTCTCAAAAAATCTACAGACTTTGTAGGTCAATTTCAATGGGTTTTACATGTTGATTTATATGGACTTTGTATCTACAAATTCTATAGGTAGGTTCTTTAATACAGGTTCAAATGCTTCTACAGATGGTTTCAGTCAAAATAATTAGTTTTCAACACTTGGTCATTTTCTAGGATTGGTTCAGAGCTTCAGTTCAATCAAAAATTTCCATCGGCAAGCATCTGAGTGCAAAAAGAGACTTAAACCATTAAATCATTGAACCACTTTGGTTCAAAGGTTCAATGGGTTCAAGGTTCAACAAGTTCAACATCTTTGACAAGAGTTAAGCACTTCATCAAGGTTCAAAGTTCAATCACTTCAATTGGTTCATCAGCTTCAAGACACTTAGCCAAATCAAGGTGGCTTGAACCATTGAACCATTGAACTATCAGGATCTTGCTCCTCAATTAGAGCACATATGATTACTTCTTGTATTAGCAACTAAACATGGAATTTAACCAGAATGATAAGTAACTAGAAATATGAAACAACACAGGATGTGAGAGATAATACACAATTGTATTAATAATCACTCAGAAGAAAATACAATAAAGAAGATGCTAATTCTTCTTCCACCTCAAAGGCTCGCCACACCTCAAGACCTTCTTCCCTCTCTCTCTTACGGTCCCAACAATCAACTCCAATATAGAATTGATGTTCACCTCCACTAGTCAGTAACATGCTGCCAGTACACCAAGTACACATCTGTACTCCAAGTAGATCTCTTGCTCTCTACTGCTACCTACAAATCACCAGACATTACTCACCATTGTAGATCTCAAAAAGAATCCATGCACACCTGCTGACCAAGATCATACAAACATGAAGAACCCTTCTAATTCTCCAAACCAACACCCACACTTGGTACTGTGGCACTAAGAGGAACACACCATTTCTCTCCTCTCTCTGAAGGAGCTTATTTTGCTCTCTTACTCTCTAGCACTCCTTACAATATAGCCCATGAGTCTATTATATATATCTCATGCTTATAATAATTAGACTATCTTAATTAAAATAATTAGACATGCAACTCAAGACTACAACTAGCCTTTAACATGCAAATTAACAATCCAAAAATAGACTCTCTGAAATCAACATGCAAACTGCATGTTCATGCATAGGCTGCCGACGTCGACTCCTCCCTAACCGATGTCAACCGACTGGTAACCGACATCAGTTGCTTCTTCACTGCTATCTGATCGATGTTGGTTGATCAGATCAACATTGGTTGCCCTGCAACTCATTCTGTAACTCTTTACAACCTCTGTAACCTCTGTAACCTCTCTTGTTTGCATCTTGGTGAAGCTTTTAGCTCCACAACCTAATAATCTCCCACTTGGAGATAAATAGCTACACCTATACTTGTACCTATACACCATCTAAATTATTCCCTGGCTTGTATCCCTCTTCAAGCTCCATCTTGAAGACCACCCACCACACAACCTGTGATGCTACACCTATCATCCAAGTAACTTGCCACATCTAAACCTACAACTCCATGTAGTGAAGACCTTGACCCTGCATAACAAGAATCCCTGCTACTGATCCCTCTCAGATACCTAACAATCCACTGAACTGCCCTCTAGTACTCCTTCCCTGAATTAGCTCCATACTTTCTAATAACTCCCACTGCTTGGGAAAACTTAGGTCTACACTAGACCTCATGTGATTTCAAACCCTGTTCTAAGCTAAGCTTGAACTGTCTAGCCCTTGGTGTGCTTACCAATTCTGCAACCTGCATCTTGAACCCCACCAACACTGTCTTCACATCAACTCCCACTGGAGATCAACCTGTGATCTTCCATGTCTCTTATGCCAAAGAATTTTGTTGCTCCAAATTCTTCATGGCACACCTCTGAACTAACCTTACCTTTAGCTCAGCAAAAACCCTATATGTGTAAACCTGCTAGCAAATCAACCACATACAATAACTAGATAATGTTGCAACCATCATCCACCTAGTAAGACAAACACAATAGTTACACTGACATTGACTAAAGCCCTACTTTGTCATCAACCTGTCAAAACCTGTACCACTATCTTGTAGCTTCCTCAAGACCATATACCTTGGCCTTCCATCTCATGTATCCATCCACTCTCTTCTTTAACTTGGGAATCCATCCATATTTCAGTGTTTTTCTCTAGCTAACAACACCACCAACAAACTCTTGTTTGGTTCTTCTCCAAGGACTCACACTCCTCATCCATGCCAAGCTCTCACTGTTTTTGGATTCTACCTGCATTACCTCTTCATGTCTTCCTAGTTCTTGACCATCAATAAGAAATATAAAGAAGGTGAACAATGAATATGAGGTTCACTTACCCTTTCTGACCTCTATATGGGCGTTTGAGACTTGTTGACAGCTTGTTGTCCACCCACCATCCGTTTCAGTGATCGATCTCAGCCATCTCCTAGTCTGCATCCGACCGATGTCGATTCCCTACACAGATCCTGACTGCTGACATTTTTTCCCTAGCCGACACTGGTATCCCTTCTACTGACATCAATTCTTATATGATGAACATCAGTATTCTTGTTGCCGACATTGATTACTGTCTGACTGATGCCAATACCTGTGTTCACCTGTGAGTGATGACTTTTTTACCTACAAGCTCTCTATGGATCAAGACCCTGTTCAAATCAACACAACCCTGCTCAGAATAATTCAGTCCCCTTAGCTGATCTCTATCCACCATCTCCTCCATGAACACCAAGGCTTTCTATTTCCTAAGTTTGTCAAAGACATCTATCTTCTGCTTAAGAACATGCATTCCCCTCCTACATATGTGACCAAGCCTACAAAACCACATCTCTACAATAGAAGGTGAATTAGTAATATAAGTAGATAGATAAAGGATACCTACTTTCTTACCACCATCTAATTCAAGTGCATCCGCTGTGAGAGTTACTGTGCATCTCCCATCACCCAAATTTCTTGAAGAAATTAGACCCATCTCCAAGACTGGTACCTGCATGACCTCCTTCAACACTTGTGTGTTATCTGTCTACAATTTTAGCTTCACTTCCCCTTCATCAATAATCTGACAAGGCTCACCAACCCCTAAATAAATCTCTCCAAAGTCTCCCTGGACATACTCTTGAAAAGATGCTCTATTTTGGGTTGCATGGAAAGAGGCAAAAGAATATGTAAACCAAGATTCTACTTTATCCAGAGCAACCTATGCAACAACCCCTACAACATCTGCTTCTACATGCTGATCTTCTACTGACCAACAATCTCCCTTTACCTACTCTTTCTTTCCATCAATTAGACCATTTGTGCTATTCAGTTTCTCCATTCGTAGCTTACTTTTTTCTACCATTGCTATACTCCCACTCAATCAGAAACCCCTGTGAGTACCCTGTAATCAACAAACACTAACTAGATCTGAAACCACCTGTTAGTAACCCAACCAAAAGATCTGATACCACTTGTCAAGATCTTGCTCCTCAATTAGAGCACATATGATTACTTCTTGTATTAGCAACTAAACATGGAATTTAACTAGAATGATAAGTAACTAGAAATATGAAACAACACAGGATGTGAGAGACAATACACAATTATATTAATAATCACTCAGAAAAAAATACAATAAAGAAGATGCCACCTCTTCTTCCATCTCAAAGACTCACCACACCTCAAGACCTTCTTCCCTCTCTCTCTTACGGTCCCAACAATCAACTCCAATATAGAATTGATGTTCACCTCCACCAGTCAGTAACACGTTGCCAGTACACCAAGTACACATCTACACTCCAAGTAGATCTCCTGCTCTCTACTGCTACTTACAAATCTCCAGACCTTAGTCACCATTATAGATCTCCAAAAGAATCCATGCACACCTGCTGACCAAGATCATACAAACATGAAGAACCCTTTTGATTATCCAAACCAACACCCACACTTGGTACTGTGGCACTAGGAGGAACACACCATTTCTCTCCTCTCTCTGAAGGATCTTATTTTGCTCTCTTACTCTCTAACACTCCTTACAATAAATCCCATGAGTCTATTATATAGATCTCATGCTTACAATAATTAAACTATCTTAATTACAATAATTAGACACGCATCTCAAGACTACAACTAGCCTTTAACATGCAAACTAACAGTCCAAAAATAGACTCTCCAAAATCAACATGCAAACTACATGTTCATGCACAAGCTGCTGACGTCGGCTCCTCCCTGACCGATGTTAGCCGATTGGTAACCGACGTCAGTTGCTTTTTCATTGTTATCTGACTGATGTCAGTTGATCAGACTGACATCGATTGCCCTGTAACTCATTCTGTAACTCTCTACAACCTCTGTAACCTCTATAATCTCTCTTGTTTGCATCTTGGTGAAGCTTTTAGCTCCACAACCTAACATGAACCACTTTGGTTCAAAGGTTCAACGCGTTCAAGGTTCAATGGTGGGTTTAAACAAAGGAACAGTTTAATAGCTCGGTTTAACCAAGTAGTTTAATGCTTTATTTCACCCAGTGTCTTTTAGTTCAAACAAATAGTTCACTCATTTGGTTCATTCTTTCAGTGCATCTTTTGGTTTAACGTCTATAGGTTCAATATCAGGTTCAAAGACATTTTTCAAATCTATGTTTGAACCATTAAACCAAAACTTGGTTCAACATCTTGGTTCAACGAATAGGTTCAATAGCAGTTTCATTTAATGGCTTGGTTCATTTAGTCAGTTCATTCAATTGAACCATCAGCTTGAACCATTGGCTTGAACTATTTTGGTTTAATGCCTTGGTTCAATCGATTGGTTCAATGTCAAAGTTAATGTTTAGTTCATCAGCTTGTTTCATTCATTGAACCATCAACTTGAACCATTTCTGGTTATAGTAATTGGTTCAACATCAAAGTTCATCTAATGGTTCATCGCCAAAGTTCAAAGGGGCAGTTCAATGCAAAAGGAAGCTTCCTGAAGGACAAGTTCCCTTGCGGAGGACACTTAATCAATAAAAACACCCTTCTGGAGGGTCATTTTTCAAGGAAGTTGAAAGGTAATGCTTTCAAATTTGATTAAGGCATTTAAAATTGGCTAAGGCATGATTTCTTTTAGATTTTTGTCTGAAGGAATTCCTTCAGACAAAAAGTCCAAAAGAAATCAAAGAATCAAATGCAGGCAAAGTTTGAAGACCAGTCAAAGACTTTGTGGAACAAATTTCTGTGGACTTTTGTCCATGGGAATTTTCCCTAGGCAAATTGTCTGTGGGACAAATGTCCATGAAAATTACCCACAGGAGAAAACACCTAGAGAAAATGTCCATGGGGAAATTTCACGGGAGAAAGCTCAGGGATTTGTCTGTGGGAATTTCCAAAGCAAAGGGCTGCCGAAGGACCCCAAAGGGTAGGTGCCCTTGCAGGGGACTCTCAGCAACCAAAGTAAAAGGCTATTCCAACTCGACATAGGTCATTTCTCAAGGCCCGAAGGGGCAAGTCCAATCTAGAAGAATACAAATCTAAAAATTGAAAGAAAACCAAAGGGTGATGTCCCCAAAGACATCAAATTTAGGAAGTAAACTAGCCATTTAGAGCACATTGATGGGCATGTAAACATCAATTTTAAAGCCCATGAAATAGTCATTAATCCTTTAGATTTATAGACCTAGATACATTCCTAGAATTCAAGATCAAAACTAGTAGAAAGCGAGGAAAGATAGAACAACAAATGAATCCAGGACTCAATTTAATTAACTAGAAAAAGAGGAATGATGAAGACAAGATCAGACCACTAGGTGGACATTGAAAGTTGTAATCTTTCAATTGCATGGCTTGTTTATCTACATTGAGAAGATCAAATGGGTAAAATGCCCCAAAGTTTTAGCTTGTCTTCCTAATAGTTCCCAATGCATCATGATGTATTATTGTTCCCAAGTCCTTCTTGAAGTGGCTATATAAGGGACTTTCTTTCATTGTAAAAGGATCTCTTTTTGACAATCTGAACGAAACTCTACCCAAATTGAGAGGCATCATTGAGACTTTGTGCTCAGTCTGTTGATCATATTTTATTACTTGAATAAGAAAGTAAGGGATTTTTTTAGACTTTGTGCTGTGATATCTTTATTGTTGAGGAAACTATTCTTATGTCTATTTCCTTGATTTATTTTTTGTTCCATTGATTTAACAAGCAGGATTAATAAAATTAGTTAGGAAGGTGTCCTGAAGAATCAACTATGGAGAGACTTTGTGCCCCCATAGCTGCCTTCAGTGTGTTTTCTTTTCATTGTTGTGTAAAGGACTTTAAGAAGACTTTGTGCCCTCATTGTCCTTAGTATATTACTCTTGAGCATTTTAGGTGGAGACTTTGTGCTGTGTCTCAATTTGCTGGTTACGATACCCTCAGTTACATTTTGCTTTTATTTCTAGGAGTATTCTTGTGGCTCGCTGAATAGTTATTTTGAAAGAAGAGGAGTGATGTCTATCATTCACTTGAGTTTTTCCTTTGTTTTTGTACATATCGTCTCTAAAGAAAGAGAGATGGATGGCTTGTCCTATCCCTGAGTATTATTTTTTGTTTATACATATATATATAGCATATCCATAGGTAACCTCCCCTTGATGAGAGGAGAGAATAGTCTCCTTTTGATGTGATAAACTTACACATTTGGATGACTAATCTTCTTACTTTGGCTGATAAGACCTATTTTATTACTAGTACACTGATAGACAAAATATTTAACCAACAATTTTTGGTGACTCTACTTGGGATATACCCATTATCCATTTATATCCTATCCATTCCATTCACCTCCACACTAACTAGGAAAGAACACATAGTTTAAAGCCCCAAGATTTAACTAAAGCAAGGTTAATTCTTTTCCATTTTTGTTTTACAATTTGGCAGATTCAAGGTATACACGAAGCCAAAGGGATAAAGGTGTTGTTGATCCTATGTTCGAACTGGTACACCAAAGTGATTTTGATCTATTTCCTTCACCATCTCATCTCCGACAAACCAAGAGCTTCCCTCCTATGAAATCCAAATCTCCATTACCAGATGAAGTATCTACTTCTACTATTGATAAAGTTGTGTCTATAATTACCCCTTTGAGATTTGTTATCCCTCCTTTTTAGAATCCTATAATGGCAGTTCAAGGCCCCTGGGGTAATGCTTTTGGTCCACTCAATCTTACTCCTCTTCATGAGCTTCCACGTAGTTCTAGGAAGAATTTTCCTAAATTTTATGGTGATGGGAAAGTTCATCTTGATGAACACATTACAGCATTCAGTATAGGTTGTGGAGTAATCAGAGTAGAATTTGAAGATGTAGCAGTTAGGATTTTTATTGAAACACTACAAGGTGCTATTGTAGATTGGTTTTACCATTTACAGGCTCAGTCTATGACTGATTGGAATACTCTTAAAGAAAAGTTTGAAGCTAGATTCAAACTAGTAGAAGATGCACATACACTTTTAGCTCAACTTACACAGATGAAAAAAGAGCCTCATGAGCCTATGAGAGACTTCATAGCTAAATTTGACAAATTGAGAAATAGAATCCCTATAATTACTAGACCTATAGCTGAGAATCTCAAATGCTTTTTAATTAATTCTTGGCTACCTGAAGTCAATTTTCTCTTGAGACATGCTGGTCAAATAGATCTCGATATAGCTCAACTTTGGGCTACTAAAGTAGAGGATGATCTCATCTTAGCAGAGAAGATAAAAAGAGATCTAAATAGAAATAGAGCTTCATCATCTTCTAAATTTGCTTCTATAAGCATCATAGATCCAATGGTGTAGAAATTAGCAAATGAGTTGCTTGCTCTCAAAAAGCAAATGGCTCAAGGAATGTCTTTTGTTCCTACATACAGAAGGACATTCCCAAATTATTCATATCAGAGAAATGTTGCCAGGAATCAAGGGAAACAAAATCGGCTTCCTCCTCCACAATGAAAACTTACCTTGGAAGCTCCTCCAACCAATTCAGCAATGGGATGCCTTGAAGCAGAATCAAAATTTTCTTTCCAGCCTGAATTGAATCAGGAAAATGATGCTAATATCATTAAAGACAGTAAAAAAGAATCAGTTGGCAACTCCCACATTAGTTTCCTAAATTACCAGGATGAACCCAAAATCAAAGGAGAAGCTTCAAATGGATCATATGCAGTGTTTACCAGATCCAAGAACCAATTAGTCCAGCAGGCTGATAAAAAAAGATAGAAGAACAACCTCAACCAACAATCATAATTGCTAAACATGGGACAGCTCTACCTTTTCAATCAAAAGATCTTGTCATCACCCAAAAGGTAAATACATCTATTTTGCCTTCACATTTTACTCCTAATTCGCAAAATAGTCCACCTCCCATCCCTCTTAAAACTCAAAAATTTGAAGTACCTTTCTCTGTACCTAGCTCGATTTAGCCATTTGACATAATTGATCATGTCAAGAAGACAAAAATATAGATGTCTAAATTTGAATACTTGCAGTCTAATCTAGATCAATTGAATAAGTTGGTTCAATATGTTAAAAATCAAATCATCCCTGTAGGACAAGACTAAAAAAGTAACTTTTGATTCTCCAAAGAATATGCTGATTCTAAATAATCTAATCATTACTCCTCCAGCTGCTCCTAGAAAAAAAGAACCCTTCTATGTTTCCCTATTAATCAATGGCCACAAGCTGAGTAACTGTATAATAGACTCAGGTGCAGCTGACAATGTCATGCCTACTAAAGTCACTGAGTCTCTTGGTCTCACACTGACCAAGATGTTTCTCCATGGAGAAAAGCAAATACCATTGTTGGGGAAAATCAAAGATGCCTAATTTACATTCACAGCCTTTCTAGATAAGAGGATTAAAATGATTGTCTTAGTGGCTGACATCCCAGCATCTTATGGCATTTTGCTTGGATGAAATTTATACAAGGACATGGGAGGAGAACTAAACATGGATTTATCTGAGGTAAGGATCCCTGTCCAAGGCGTGATGAAGAGATTACTCCTTGAAAAGGAAGCAAAGTATGTAGTTACCAAGACGTCAGCTCTTAAAGCTCAAATCTTTTTTGAATCCACAAGTATGGGTAATTACTTTTTATAAATATATGAAGAAAGACCCTCCATCTCTGATGAGGGAAAGTCTGAAGAAAATTTAGTGTCTGATGAGATTTGGACTCTAGAATTTGATGGTAGTTGTACCTCTACTGGTTCGAGAGTTGGGATTGTCTTGATATCTCCTCAAGGAGATATGTTTCCTTCATCCTATAAATTACAATTTAGCAACACTAATAATACAATTGAATATAAATCGATGTTGCTGGGCATGAAGGCTACTCAAGAAAGATGCATCAAGTTTTTTCATATCAAAGGGGATGCTAAATCAGTAGTCTGTCAAGTGAGAAATCTATATCAGACCAAGAATGAGAGGTTACGCCACTACCGTAACTTGGTTTAAGACCAAATTGAAATCTTTGATGCTTTCAAAAAATTTACCATTCCAAGAGAGTCTAATGATAGAGTTGATGTACTTACTGTTTCAGGAACTCTTTTAATTCCTCATTCTGATTTTAAAGAAGCCAAGTATACCATTGAGTTGGTCTATAGACCAAGTGTTCCTGGAAATGCTGATTATTAGTAAATATTCAATGATGATCATCAAATCATTGCCTTCTTAGAATGAAAAGACAATTTTGAACAGCTATATTTTGAAGATAGCAAATCTCAAAAAATTGAATCTATTTCTGAATCCAATTCAGATGTAAATGAAGAATTCCTATAGCTGAAAGGTAACAAAATTTCCAAAGGCCTGGTTTCTCTTGAGAAGTTGTTTGACAAGCATGATAGATTTGTCAAACAAAAACAAATAGATTCAAGTCTCTCTCAGGGATTTAACCAAGTAAATCTAACCAACAAAGAAAATCCCAAGATGGTCAACATTGGTAAGTGTTGCACACATGAAGAAAGATTCTAATTCACTTCTTTGCTTCGTCAATACATTGATGTCTTGGCATATTCATATGAAGACCTGAAGTCTCTTAGGCCTAATGAAATCCACCATCACATTTCTCTCAAGGCTGATTCAATGCCCTATAAGTAAAAATCTAGACAATACAATCCAAAAATTTTAGGTGCTATTATGTATGAGATATAAAAAATGTTAAATGCTAAAACTATCTTCCCAATCCATCATTCTACATGGATTGCAAACATAGTACCTGTAAGAAAGAAAAATGGTGAAATCTACATTTATGTAGATTTTAGAAATCTGAATCAGTCATCTCTGAAAGACAATTACCCTTTGCCAATCATGGACTAAGTGCTTTAAATAGTAACAGGATCAAAAATGTTATCAATGTTGGATGGCTTCTCAGGTTATAATCAAGTTAAATTTGGTGAAGCTAACCAACACAAGACTGCATTCACCATGCCTTGGGGTACATTTGCATATAAAATAATGCCTTTTGGCTTAATAAATGCTAGTGCTACCTTTCAGAGAGCTATGGGCATGCATTTCAAAGATGAGATTGGTAAATTCATAGTGGTATATCTTGATGACTTAACTATCTTTTCAAAGCATCGATCTGATCATGTACACCACTTACAACAAGTGTTAGAGCGTTGCTGCTAGAATGGTATCTCCTTGAATCCTAAGAAGTCTATTTTTAGAGTAATAGAGGGGAAACTCCTTAGACACATTTTGTCCAAAGAAGGCATAAATATTGACTCATACAACATCAAATCTATTCAAGAGTTAAATTTGCCTACAAGTAAAAATGTTGTTCACTCTTTCTTTGGAAAAGTGAATTTCTTATGGAGATTCATTCCTAAATTTATTGAGAAGACAAGACACATTGTGAACATGATGAAAGGGAAGACTACCTTCAGCTGGACTAAAGAAGGCAAATCAACATTTCAAGATATCAAGATTGCCATTGCTCATGCCCCTACCTTGGTTTGCCTAGACTACCACAAGGATTTCATCATATACAGCTATGCATCTGACCATACTCTTTCAGTGATTCTTGTTTAACAAGACAAGGAAGGTATGGAATCCTCTATCACTTTCATGATTTGCCCTCTCGAAACCCATGAAATGAAGTATTCAAATATAGAGAATCATGCCTATGCATTGGCAAAAGCAGTCAAACATTTTTGCTTCTATATTCTAAATTCACATACTACTACCTTAGTTCCTGACACTACAGTCAAGTCTATATTAACTCAGCAAGAGTTTGGCACAAAGAGAGGTAATTAGATTGCAAAGATCCAAGAATTTGATCTAGATATCAAGCCAACAAAGCTGGTCAGAGGTAAAGGCCTTTGCTAATTAATGGCTGATAATAAGCTAGAAGATACATAACATGAAGAAGCTGAAGTGGAAGATACACCAATAGTCCTTTTTGTCTCCACTACCAATAAATGCTACTTAGGTATTGCCTATTTTATGACTTATGGTGAATATCCTACTCATTTTTCTTACAAAGAAAGGAGGACTATCAGATTGAAAGCTGCCAATTTTGTCCTTTGGGATAACGACATATATAAGAGAAGCATAGATGGAGTATTCCTTCGCTGTGTAGACAAAGAACATTAGACCCAGCTTTTGAAATCTTTCCATAATCTAGCCTGTGGAGGAATTTTTTTTGCTTTTATGACTAATCACAAAATTTTACAAGCCAAGTATTACTGGCCAACTCTTTTCCAAGATGCACATAAGTGGGTGAGAAAATGTGAACTTTGCCAACAATTTGTTGGAAGACCTAAGTTGGCTGCCCTGCCTCTCAAGCCAGTAATCATAGAAGAACTTTTCCAACAATGGGGACTTGATTTTATTGAGACAATAAACCCATCTTCAAGTGCTGGACATGATTATGTCCTTACAGTAACTGATTATTTCACCAAGTGGGTAGAAGCAATCCCAACTAAGCATGCTACTTCAGAAGTTGTATGCAACTTTCTCAAAGAAAATGTCATTTCTAGGTTTAGAGTTCCACTCAAAATTGTTACTGATAATGTAGCTTGTTTCACCTCTCAAGAGATTATGCAATTCTATTTTCATTATGGAATTACACTCTCTCATTCTTTTGATTATTTTCCATAAGGGAATGGATAAGCTGAATCCAACAATAATAATTTAGTAACTATTATCAAAAAACTAGCAGATGATAATCAAAAGACATGGCACAAAGCATTGGTTGATGATTTGTGGGCATACAGGATCACACCAAAAAGGGCAATTGGTATGTCTCCTTTTCAACTTCTTTACAGTATTAATGCTAAGATACCAATCACCTTAGAGTTACCAGCCTTGGAATTGGAAAAGGCCATTGAAGATCAAACATATGAGAGTTCTCTTGGCAAAAGAATCATGTGCCTGACTTAGCTAGAATAATAGAGAACCATGATGGTGGATAGAAATGCTGCTCATCAAAGTCTGGGAAAGAAACTCTTTGATCAGAAGGCCAAAAATCATGATTTCTAGATTGGGGATCAAGTCCTACTATGGGACAAAAGAAGAGAACCAAAGGGGATGCATGGAAAGTTTGACTCCCTTTAGAGAGGCCCATTTATAATTCATCAGCACATGGGTGAAAACAAATTTTTATTGAAATACAAAGATGGCACACTTTTTTCTCTGCCCCACAATGGGCAGCATCTGAAACACTTTAACTCTTGAAGTATTAGATCATTACCTCTCTCTCTCTCTCTCTCTCTCTCTCTCTATATATATATATATATATATATATATATATATATGTATATTTGTATAGTTTTCAATTCTATTTTGTTTTGTTTATTTTCTTTTTGATGCCTTTTATTTCTGGGTAGCATGACTTTGAAGCCCAATGAAACACTTGAAGACACTGGAGATTCTAGATTCTACTCTTTTCAATTCATTTTGTAATTGATAGAAGTTCCCCAATGGGAGCCAGCTATTGTCCCCCAAAAGTAGTAATCATTTTTGGGACAACATTTGAACTATTGTAGTCTTATAAACCAAAATTGTCTCTTCCATTTTCAAAAATTTGTTCTAGACATTCAGATTCCTCATTTTCCAAGCTTTTCAAAAAATCTATAGACTTTGCAGGTCAAGTTTAATGGGTTTTACATGTTGATTTATATGGACTTTGTATCTACATATTCTACAACCAGGTTTTTTTTTATAGGTTCAAAGGCTTCTACAGATGGTTTCAGTCAAAAGAATCAATTTTCAACACTTGGTCATTTTCTGGGATTGGTTCAAAGCTTCAGTTTAATCAAAAATCTCCATCGGCAAGCATCTAAGTGCAAAAAGAGACTTGAACCATTGAACCACTTTGGTTCAAAGGTTCAATGGGTTTAAGGTTCAACAAGTTCAATGTCTTTGGCAAGAGTTATGTCAGGATCTTCACAAGAACAATTGATTGTTCTTTTGTGCAAGCAACTAAACATGAAATTAAATCAGAATAATAAGTAACTAGAAATTAGAATTAGCAAAGAACATGAGATACAAGAAACAATGAAAACTTGTATTAAACTCTTCTAGAAGGAAATACAATTAAAAAAATCTCTCTTTTTTCCACACCTCTCAGATGTACAGACTTTTTTTCCTCAAGAGTTCTCTCTATCAATTACAAACACAATTCAATCCTTGAATCGTCTATCTTACATGTCTATTCCACAAGCTATGAAGATCTATCCCTATTATATAGAATTAGGGATCATGAGCTATGCATTCTCCACCGTTAGATACACCTCCTAGTCAAAGGTTCAAATCAGTCCTGCCAAAAATAGAAATGCAGACTTACAACTAATAGTTAATTTAATCATGCAAATAATCTATTCATCCCATGAAAATAGACTTCTGAAATGCATAGGTGATCGACATCAGTCCCTGTCTATCTGCACATGACCGATGTTCGCTGATCCATAACCGATGTCGACAGCCTCCAGTCGATCCATGACCGACATTGGCAACTATGTAAAACTAGCAACCCTTGCATTCGCTCATTGGTGAAGCTTTTAGCTCCACACCTCAACAATCTCCCACTTGGAGATAAACAGCTACACTTGTACCTATACAATAACATCTTCTAGCTTCTCCATTTTTAAGCTCAATCTTGAAGACCAACAAAAGTTGAATGAACATTCAACTTCTTCTTTATTACCAACTTTGTTAACATATCAGTAGGGTTCTTATCTATATGGATCTTTTCCAGCTTCAACTCACCATCCTTCAATACCTGTCTAATGAAGTGGTACCTAAGATATATATGTTTGGTTCTTGAATGAAAGGCTGAATTCTTTGCCAAATGAATTGCACTTTGACTATCAAAGTATAATCTACAAATCTCTTTCCCCTTTCCCAACTCTTTCATGAACTTTGTCATCCATATCATCTCCTTGTTAGCCTCTGTGATTATAATGTATTCTACCTCTATAATAGACAAGGCAACAACTTTTTGCAACTTTGAAATCCAACTAACCGCCGTTTCACCAATAGTGAACACATAACCTGTGGTGCTTCTCCTACCATCCAAGTCACCTGCCATATCTGCATCTACATATCCATGTAGAGAAATGTTTGACCCTCCATAGCATAAATGCCTACTGCTAGTCCCTCTCAGATATCTGAGAATCCATTGAACTGCTTTCTAGTGTTCCTTCCCTAGATTGGCCATAAACTTACTAACAACTCCCACTGCTTGGGCAATATTAGGTCTAGTACATACCATTGCATACATTAAGCTCCCAACTACGGAAGCATATGGAACTCTACTCATGTACTCCACCTCATCATGTGAATTAGGACACTATTCTTTGCTCAACTTGAAGTGTCCATCCATAGGTGTACTTAATAGTTTTACATCTTGCATATTGAACCTCTCCAACACCTTGTTCACATAATCCTCTTGAGATAAAATCAACCTATGATTTTTCCTGTCTCTCTTAATACTCATGCCAAGGATTTTCTTTTCTACTCCCAAATCCTTCATGGCAAATGTGTGAGCTAATTTTAACTTAAGCTTAGAAATATCTTGCATGTGTGAACCTGCAAGCAGCATATCATCTACATACAACAACAGGATAATATATCTACCATTATCCAATCTCTTGAAATGAACACAATGGTCAGATTGACATCTACTGAAACCATGCTCAGTCATAAACTTGACAAACCTTAAATACCACTTATCTAGGAGCCTGCTTAAGACCATATAAGCTTTTTTTAACCTACATACAAGCTTCTCCATACCTTTGACCTCAAAACCTTCCAGCTGATTCATATATATTTCTTCATCTAAATCTCCATGAAGAAACACTGTCTTAACATCAAGATGCTCAAGATGCAAATCCTTAATAGCAACTAAAGACAATACAGTCTGAATAAAAGTCATTTTTACTACAGGAGAAAAAATTTCACCAAAATCAATACCTAGTTTCTGTGCAAATCCATTTACTATCAACCTGGCCTTATGTCTCATTTGTCCATTTTCACCTTCCTTTAACCTATAAACCCATTTGTTTTTCAGTGCTCTCTTTCCAGCTGGCAACTCAACCAAATCCCACATTTAGTTCTCTTTCAAAGAATCAATTTCTTCTTTCATGCCAAGCTCCCATTGTTTCTGAGTTTTTACCTGCATTACTTCATCAAAACTCTCTGGTTCTCCACTATCAGTGAGAAATAAGTAGAATAAAGAAGGAGAATATCAAATTAGAGGTTTACTTACCCTTTTTAACCTCCTCTTAGGTGTTTGAGACTCATTTATTGCTTACTATCCACCCAAATTCTCTGTCAATGACCGATCTCGATCATCTCTAGGTCTATACCTGACTGACGTCGGTTCCACCCAATCGATGTCGGTTCCTATTTAAATGACATTAGTTACTATATGACTAACATCAATTCCTGTATGACTGACATCGGTTCCTTCTTGACTGACATCGATGTCTGTGTTTTCTTGTAAGTGATTATTCTTTCTCATGAGCTCATTTTGGATCATCACCTCGTCCAAATCAACATTACTCTACTCAGTATTATTCAGCTTCTTGAGCTGATCACTGTACATCACCTTTTCATTGAAAACAACATCACAGCTTCTAATAATTCTGTTAGTTCCTAAATTCCACAACTAGAATCTGAAATCTCTAGAGCCATAACCAATAAAAGTGCACCTCATAGATTTAGCATCCAGCTTCTTTCTATTTTCTTTATCAATGTGCACAAAAGCTTCAGAGCCAAAAACTCTGAGAAATGAAAGATCTACCTTTTTACCTATCCAAGCCTCTTCTAAAATTTTGCCATCCAGAGCAGTAGAGGGTCCTTTATTAATCAGGTAAACTGTAGTGTCTATAGCTTCTGTCCAAAACTATAAAGGCAAACCAACATGCAACTTCATACTCTGTGCACACTCCAATATTGTTCTATTCATTGTTTCAGAAACTCCATTTTGCTGAGGTGTCTTTGGAACCATCCTTTCCCTACGTATTCCATTCATAGAATAATACCTGTTGAATTTATAGCTACAATACTCATCACCATTGTCAAATCTAAAAAACTTCAATTTCAAACCTATTTCATTCTCAACCAAAGCTTTCCATTTCATAAATGTGTCAAAAACATCAGATTTCTTTTTTATGTAATAGACCCATACCTTTCTTGTAGCATCATCAATGAAAGTAACATAATACTGTGATCCTCCAATAGAAGCTACCTGAGCTGGTCCCCACACGTCTGTGTGAACAAGCTCTAATTTGTGCTTCCTCTTTGTTGACCCAGTTTTGAGAAATCTCACTCTCTTCTATTTTCCAGAAATACAATGCTCACAAAAATCCAGATCTATGCTTTTCAAATCTAAAATCTTACCTTTTGACTTAAGAACTTTCATTCCCTTCTCACTCATGTGGCCCAGCCTATAGTGCCAAACTTTGCATCCACATCTGAAGTAGATAATACAGAAGAAGAATAATTAGTAATACAATTACATAAATAGAGAGTACCTACTCTCTTACCTCTGGCTATTACAAGTGCACCCTTGGAAACCTTCCAAGATTCAGCTGTGAGAGTTACTATGCAACCCTCATCCCCTAACTTTCCTACAAAAATCAGATTCCTCTTTAGGATGGGTACATGCATGACATCTTTTAACACCCATGTGTTGCCATTCTATAATTTCAGCTGCACTTTTCCTTTGCCAATAATTTTACAAGGCTCATCATCCCCTAAATAAACTATTCCAAAATCTCTCTAGACATAGTCATTGAAATATTCTCTATTTGGGGTAGCATGGAAAGAGGCACCAGAATCTAAAACCCAAGATTTTATTTTATTATTCAAAGAAAATACAAGAGCATCTTGTGTAACAATACCTACAACTTTTACTTCTTCTTTACCTTCATGCTGATTTTCTTCTTTAACCAACAACCAACAATCTTTCTTTGCATGCCCTATCTTTCCACAATTCTAGCAGGTTATTTTTCTTCCATTTCTAGATTTGGATCTACCTCTCATCTTTGACTTAGACCTTGATCTCTCTTGCTTGCACTTCTCTTTTTTCCTTTCCCTACTTTCAATACTTAAAGCATTACCTGATGTTTTATCTGTGCTTTTCTTGTGAATTTCTTCATTCAAGATTACACTAACAACATCATCTACTTTCAAGATATTTGCAGCAGATGCAGTATTACTAACTGCCATTACCAAACTATGCCAACTTTCTAGTAAAGAGCATAAAATTAAGAGATCCTTAATTTCATCATCAAAAACTATTTTGACTGAATTTAACTGATTTACTATTGCATGGAAATCATTAAGATGACTAGATACAGATCCACCTTCCTTCATTTACAAATTAAATAATTGCTTCATAAGATATACCTTATTTGAAGCTGAGGGCTTTTCATATAAATTTTCCAAAGTATCCATTAACTCTACCATTGTCTTTGCTTGTGATAAGTTGGAAATCATAGAAGATGCCAGGGTCAACCTTATGGATCCCAGAGCCTTTCTATCAAGAACATTCCATTCTTCATCTTGCATATCTGTGGGCTTGCTTGAAACCCCACCCAATGGTAAGTATAGATCTTTCTAATACAGATAATCTTCTATCTGTATCCTCCATAATTTATAATTCTTGCCGTTAAACTTCTCCATTCTTAGTTTACTTTCTTCTGCCATTGTTATACTCCCACTTAAACAGAAACCCCTGTGAGTGCCCTATAATCAACACACACTAAATAGATTTGAAACCACCTGTTAGTGAACCTGGCTTTGATACCACTTGTTAAGATCTTAACAAGAACAATTGATTGTTCTTTTGTGCAAGCAACTAAACACGAAATTAAACTAGAATAATAAGTAACTAGAAATCAGAATCAACAAAGAACATGAGATATAAGAAATAATGAAAACTTGTATTAAACTCTTCCAGAAGGAAATAAAATTGAAAAAATCTCTCTTTCTTCCACACCTCTCAGATATACAGACTTCTTTCCCTCAAGAGTTCTCTCTATTAATTACAAACACAATTCAATCCTTGAATTGTCTATCTTACATGTCTGTTCCATAAGCTATGAAGATCTATCCCTATTATATAGAATTAGGGATCATGAGCTATGCATTCTCCACCATTAGATACACCTCCTAATCAAAGGTTCAAATCATTCCTACCAAAAATAAAAACATGGACTTAAAACTAATAGTTAATCTAATCATGCAAATAATCTATTCATCCCACAAAAATAGACTTCTAAAATGCACAAGTGACCGATGTCGGTCCCTATCTGTCTACACGTGACCGATGTTGGCTGATCCATAACTGACGCTGGCAGCCTCTAGTCGATTCATGACCGATGTCGGTGATTGTGTAAAACTAGCAACCTTTGCATTCGCTCATTGGTGAAGCTTTTAGCTCCACACCTCAACAAGTTAAGCGCTTCATCAAGGTTTAAAGTTCAATCACTTCAATTGGTTCATCAGCTTCAAGACACTTGGCCAAATCAAGGAAGATTAAACCATTGAATCATTGAACCATTGAACCACTTTGGTTCAAAGGTTTAATGGGTTTAAGGTTCAATGGCAGGTTCAAACAAAGGAACAGTTCAGTGGCTCGGTTCAACCAAGTGGTTCAATGCTTTATTTCACTCAGTGTCTTTTGGTTCAACCAAATAGTTCACTCAGTTGGTTCATTCTTTCAATGCATCTTTTGGTTTAATTTCTATAGGTTCAATAGCAGGTTCAAATACATTTTTCAAAGCTTTATTTGAATTATTGAACCAAAACTTGGTTTAATGTCTTGGTTCAATGAATAAGTTCAACAGTAGGTTCATTCAATGGCTTGGTTCATTTAGTTGGTTCATTCAATTGAACCATCATCTTGAACCATTGGCTTGAACCATTTTGGTTCAACTGATTGGTTTAACGTCAAAGTTAATGTTTAGTTCATCGGCTTGTTTCATTCATTGAACCATCGGGTTGAACCATTTTTGGTCCAACCGATTGGTTCAACCAATTGGTTCAAAATCAAAGTTCATCCAATGGTTCATTTCCAAAGTTCAAAGGGGTGGTTCAATGCAAAAGTAAACTTCTTGCAGGACAAGTGCCCTTGTGGAGGACACTTAATCAATAAAAGCACCCTTTTGGAGGGTCATTTTTCAAGGAAGCTGAAAGGTAATTCTTTTAGATTTATTTAAGGCATTTAAAATTGGCTAAGGCATGATTTATTTTGGATTTTTGTTCAAAGTAATTCCTTTAGACAAAATTTTTTAATGAAATCAAAGAAGTAAACGTAGGTAAAGTCTGAAGACCAGTCAAAGACTTTGTGGAACAAATTTCTGCGGACTTTTGTCCATTAGAATTTTCCCTGGGTAAATTGTCTGTTAGAATTTTTTGCAGGACAAATGTCTATAAAAATTACCCATGAGAAAAAACACCCAGAGAAAATGTCCACGGGGAACTTTCATGGGAGAAAGCCTGGGGATTTGTCTGCGAGAATTACCAAAGCAAAGGGCTACCAAAGGACCCCGAAGGGTAGGTGCCCTTGCAGGGGACTCTCGGTGGCCAAAGTAAAAGGCTATTCCAACTCGACACAGGTCATTTCTCAAGGCCCAAAGGGGCAAGTCCAATCTAGAAGAATACAAAGCTCAAAGTCAAAAGAAGACCAAGGGGTGACGCCCCTAAAGACGTCAAATTCAAGACAGTGAACTAGTCATTGAGAGCACATTGATGGGCATATAAATGTCAATTTTAAAGCCCATGAAATAGTCGTTAATCCTTTGGATTTACAAACCCAAATGCATTCCCAAAATTTAAGATCAAAACTAGTAGAAAGCGAGGAAAGACATAACAACGAATGAATCCAAGACTCGATTCAATTAACCAGAAAAAGAGGAATGATGAAGACAAGATCAGACCGCCAGGTGGACATTGAAAGCTGTAATCTTTCAATTATGTGGCTTGTTTTTCTACATTGAGAAGATCAAATGGGTAAAATGCCCCAAAGTTCTAGCTTGTCTTCCTAATAGTTCCCAATACATCATGATGTATTACTGTTCTTGAGTCCTTCTTGAAGTGGCTATATAAGGAACTTTCTTTCATTGTAAAAGGATCTCTTTTTGACAATCTGAATGAAACTCTGCCCAAATTGAGAGGCATCATTGAGACTTTGTGCTCAGTCTGTTGATCATATTTTATCACTGGAATAAGAAAGCAAGGGATTTTTTTAGACTTTGTGCTGTGATATCTTTATTGTTGAGGAAACTATTCTTATGTTTGTTTCCTTGATTTACTTTTTGTTCCATTGATTTAACAAGCAAGATTAGTAAAATTAGTCAGGAAGGTGTCCTGAAGAATCAACTTTGGAGAGACTTTGTGCCCCCATAGTTGCCTTTAGTGTGTTTTCTTTTCATTGTTGTGTAAAGGACTTTGAGAAGACTTTGTGCCCTCATTATCCTTAGTATATTACTCTTGAGCATTTCAGGTGGAGACTTTGTGCTATGTCTCGATTTGCTAGTTACCATACCCTCAGTTACATTCTACTTTTATTTCTAGGAGTATTCTTGTGGCTGGCTGAATAGTTCTTCTAAAAGAAGAGGAGTGATGTCTGTCATTCCCTTGAGTTTTTCCTTTGTTTTTGTACACATCATCTCTGAAGAAAGAGATATGGATTACTTGTCCTATCCCTAAGTATTATTTTCTATTTATACATACATACATACATACATACATAGATACATACATACATATATATATATATATATATATATATATATATATATATATATATATATATATATATATATAGCATATCCATAGGGAACCTCCCCTTAATGAGAGGAGAGAACAGTCTCCTTCTGATGTGATAAACTTACACATTTGGATGACTAATCTTCTTACTTTGGCTGATAAGACCTATTTTGTTTACCAATACGTTGATAGATAAAATATTCAACCAACAACCTCTATCACCCAAATAGAGGAAAACAATCCACCATCGCCTATTTCTCTAGGTGCACAAATGGAAGAAGTAGCTACCCTTTCCACTCCCTTAGATGAAACCATAGTTATATCCACCTCTCTTATGGTTTAAATACCCAAGGAGATAACCATTCCATCGGCCATTTCATCTACCCCTCTAATCCAAGTAAAAACTCCACCTACTTCTTTGGATAACCAAATTCAAGAAGAAACTTTGCCTACCCTTCTATCTAAAATCATGACCCTCACCACTCTTATTATAGAACCATCTATACCACCCTTAGAAATTATTACCAGAGAAACCTTACCCTCATCTACCCAATCATTACCTTAGAACCTTCCACCAAAGCTAGCACCATTGAAATTGCTCCTTCTTCTTCATCAAAGGAATTTCACTTTGAAACCAATGATTAGAGAAAAAGACCCATTTATAAACCTTTTTCTTGGCTCATTCAAAGTTTGGAATTTACCTCCCAACCTAACTTTGATAGAGCCACCTTTTGGCATTGACTTGGACTCCCGTATCAAAGTAAATTTAAACCTTCTACCTCACTTGTGTCTGCCCTCGAGCTTGTTTCTATAAATCCACCAACTATCCCTCTTAAGATCACAAGTGAACCATCTAACCTAACCTCACCTAAACTTGTCAAACCACCCTATTCTTATTTCATCAAGCCAAAAAAAAATTTAGGGATCCTTCCCATGCCTAATCCTACTCACTCTCCATTGACATTGGTTTAACCGTATCAACCCAATCAAAGATAAATCTAATTAAACCTAATAAAAAGGGAGGGTTGCCTAGGACACAACCTTGGGTTAGGCCCATACCACCTTCTTCACCTTTACCCTCTATTCTAGGACCACATCCTTCCACTATTCATGTTACCTACTCTTCCTCCAAAAAATCATCTCCCCTTTTTCTACCTATAACAACCCAACCCTATAATTCATCATCATTCATTACCAACCTTTCTCCATCCACTTTCCTATCCATTAAACCCTCATCATATAGACCTTCAATTCTTAAGCTTATTAAAATTAAGCCAATTCTTCCTAAACTACCAACCAAACTCCCTCCACCAACCACACCTCCTATCCAAAAAAATTTACCCCATAAGATACCTATACCCAGAGTTCAAACTTCACCACCTTCTAAATCTTTACTAGAATCTTATACAACCATTTTTCAAAGACTGTTACAATCCTCTATCATTAGCTTATCACCAATCAAGGATTTTGACCCCACTCACCAAAAGCCAACCTAGTTCAAGGATATTTTGATTTGTCTTTATCATAAGACCCCTGGGCATGATACAAAAAACTATAAAGCCCTCTAATCAATTGTTCATATCCTTTTGGATGAAGATGATCTACTAGATGAATCTTATGTGAGTCCCTTACCTCTTCTACCACCTATCCAATCCACCTATCAACCATCATCTTCCTTACTTTCACTAAGGAGTGAAGAAGAGGAATTGAAGCAAGCAACCATCCCCCTTATCAATGGCATTCATATGGTGACTTGGTTTTGAGCTTAGTAAAGTGATATAGGTAAATCCATCTAATAGAATGAAAATGGCAAGGACAAGGTAGCCATTCCATGGTCTTATCCTTCAACTCCCTAAGCAACCAGCCATACCCAAACAACTACACCTTCACCATCACACTCACAACCACCCAAGACCAAAGTCTCCATTTTGGGAGCTACTTCTTCTTCCAATGCATCTCTATTCATCCAATGCTTGGTGTTAAAACAACTTCACCAACCACTAGTCAAAATTAACCTTTATGACTTAATTAACACCTCACCTCAACATTGCTAGGATTTAATTAAATCACTACACTCTATATAGGTTCAACCAAATGATCCCCTACCTCTTTCATCTTTTATTGGATCTATCTAACATGTTGCCATGGTTACTTTTCAAAAATTAGAAATTTTTCCATATCATAGTGAAGACCTTGATCCCTCTATTTTCATCACCACATCCATCAATCAAATGCATGTCAAAAGAGTCATGATTGATGGGGGAGAGAGTATTAATATCATCTCCTCTTATGCTTATGATCAGCTTGACTACTTAAAACATCATGTCTGAAAGATCAATAGTTCTCTGATCATTTAAGGATACATTGACTACCACTCTAGGAATAATTATTCTCCACATCCATTTGGGGCCTCAAACTATTCCTAAACTATTTTATGTCATAGAGGGTGAGTTTTAATATAATGTGTTACTCAATATCCCTTGGATCCATGCCATGGCTTGCATCCCTTCCACCCTTCACCAATGTATCAAATTCGAACATGAAGGACAAGTCATCACAATCAATATCGATCCAAATCCATTCGCTTCTTATAATATGACATATCTACCCAATGTCATCCTCATTCCACCTTCATCCCCTCTACAACTAAAATATAACCAAACCACTACATCAACCCCACCTACCAACACTTATGTATAAAATAATGAGGAAGTATCCACTATTTTAACCATCCCTTCATCTTAAATCCCAATTGAAAACCCCTTGCAATCCATGTTTCAACATCTCACATTGGGGGAATATCGACTCCTAGCTTTGGATGCTTTCCCTTTTCCACATAAATTTGAGAATCTCCAAAATGATCCATCTTATGATCCCAATATCAGTACCCTTGTCCCCTTTAGCCTTTCCAATAGTAGAACATATTTTTTCTATGGGGGACTTGATGAGCCACTCCTTGCTCCCATCACCATGCCTTATATCTAACCATTCACTTCTAAATTTTCTTATCTTAGAAATATGACATTTTCATAGACGTACCTTCATTGATGCACTTGGAAGGGATTTGGTTTTAGACTCTATGAACAAGAGCCTCACAAACTTCCCATCATAAAAACACAAAAAACTCATGAGTTCTTTGGCTTGGGACATATTCCCCTAGAAGAACCCACATCACCAAAACTAGTTCTCACCACTATCAATGAACCTCCAACCTCACCAATCCCATCTCCCCCATTTGGAGAACCTCCAATTACACCAATCCCAGTTGAGGAAATTCTACCCCTATCAGCCTCACCTTTCTAATTTGAAGAACCTCTACCCTTAACAACTCCATTTTAAGACTTTTACATCATCCCATCTAACTTTTTTTATCAATCCTGTTATTTTAGTCCCACTGACCTATCAACATAGTGGCTAAACTAAAACCTTTCCTCTAATCCACCCTAAAATGATCAACCATAATTCATCCACCATTTATACCATCTAGTTACAAGATGATAATTCTATCCTCACCTACCTTGGTGCAGGAGACTCTCTCATCCATAAATCCTTCCCTCCAAAAAACTAGACCATGCTCAATGAATAAAGTATTGACACTAACTTAAGAACCCAAGAGAATCCTCATATCATTAAATTGGGCCAATCCTCAGACTCCAATGAGCAACATGATTATCCCACCTTCTTTTGGGACCATAGCATTGCATTCACCTAGTTTTATTAGGATATGCTGGGGATGGACCCCTCCATCACCCTTCATAACATTGTTACCCATTCAGAGGCTAATTTAGTACAACAAAAACTTCACAAAATACACCCTCATATAACTCTTCTCATCAAGGAAGAAATCCAACATCTTTTATTTGTCAAATTTATTCAACCCATTGACTACCCACAATGGGTTTGTAATATTGTTCCTATTACCAAGCCCATTGGGGGACTCCACCTTTGTGTGGATTTTTGAGACTTTAACCTTGCATACCTCAAAGATGAATTTCCTTTACCCAACATAGACTAGCTAGTTTACCTTACTATAGGTCATGAGATTTTATCCCTCATTGATGGCTTTTTAGGATATAATTAGATCTTGGTCACCCCCTCAAACCAATATAAAACTACCTCCACTACTCCTTAAGGAACCTTCTACTATCAGGTCATGCCTTTTTCTTAAAAAATGTAGGAGCAACATATCAATGGGCCATGACCTATGTATTCCTTGATATTATTCATAAAACTATAGAGGATTATGTGGATGATCTCCTCAAAAAATATAAACACTTCAAGGACCATTTATCTATTCTTACTATCCTTTTTGACCTATTGATCCAATTCTGTGTTCAGCTCAATCCAAAAAAATGCATTTTTGGGGTTTTATCTAGAAAGCTTCTAGGATTTATTGTCTCTCTCCATGGAATTGAAATTGACCTTACTAAAGTCAAAGCCATCCTAGAAATACCTCCTCCAACAAACCTTAAGCAACTTCATAGTCTACAGGGAAAACTCAAATCTATCCATTGCTTCATCTCTCAATTATCAAATAGATACCAACCCTTTCACCACCTCTTCAAGAAAGACAAATCCTTTAGATGGACCAAATATTGTCAACAAGACTTTGATTCACTCAAAGAGTACTTATTTTCTCCACCTGTTCTTATCCATCCTAGGGATGACTAGCCTTTTTACCTTTACGTATCTACCACTGATCACTCTTTCGGTGTTATGCTATCTCATTGGGATAAACAAAATAAGGAGCAAGCCATTTACTATATCAATAACATGCTTCTACAGTATGATACATGATATACCCATCCTAAAAAGCTTTGTATTGCTCTCATTTTTGTTGCCTCTAAGCTTCATCACTACCTTCTTAATCATAAAACATATGTTATCACTAGCACTGACCCACTCAAGTATATACACTCCAAGCCATACTAAAATCAACGTATGTCTAAGTGGCTCATGTTTCTAATTGAGTTTGATCTTGATTTTCTTCACCAAAAATCCATTAATGGGTAGGTCATTTTTGATCAATTAACTATAGCTCCTCTCTCAGATAACCATCCCATTCCATTAACATTTCTCGATGAATCTATTACAACTCTTTCTTAGGGAGAACCCTCTAACCAAATGATCATGTTTTTTGATGACTCTAAATGCCAACATGGTGGGGGTGGAATAATAATTCTCATACCCATTCATGGTGAACCCCTTCCACTATCTTTTAAACTTGACTTTGAATTTACTAAAAACATGGTAGAATATGAAGCTTTGGTCATCGGTCTCCAAGCTAATCTGACCTTAAAAATAAAAAAATTCTATCTTTACTGATTATTAACTCATGACTATCCAAGTTAATGGGTCTTATCAGTGTAAAAATGACATCTTACAAAATTATAGTCTCCTAGTTGATGAGCTCCTAAAATATTTTGATCATTATCAAATCTAATTAGTGCCTCGATCTACTAACAAATTTGTATACATAATGGCCTCTCTTGCATCTTGAATACCCTCTCAACTTGTAGAATCCAAATTATTTGTCACCATCCACCATTTCATTAGGCCCTCATATATTAGTTCAGACCTTCCAACCATGTATAGTATGAAAGAATCTCCTTCTAATATCTGGTATGACCAAACCTTTAATTACCTTAACTTGGGCATCATTCCCCCTGACCTCTCAAAAAATTCCCAAAAGGCCTTTGTGTAGGGCACCTCTCATTATACCGTGCTATGGGGAATCCTATATAAACATGGAATTGATGGTATTTTCCTCCATTGTTTATGCAGTCATGAGATTTTTCATGCCATCAAAGAAAACCATGATGGAGTTTATGGGGGTCATTTTAGTGGCCTCACTGTCACCAAAATAATATTATGCCTAGGTTACTATTGTCCTACCCTTAATCAAGACTATTATGACTATTTAAAGAAGTGTGTTAAATGCCAACAACATGGTAACTTACATCATATGCCTACTCATGGCCTTCCAGTATCCATCGATTATTGGTCCTTCTCATAGTGGGGGTTAAATATCATTCGATAAGTCAATCCTCACTCATCTCAATGACAACAATATATCATCATTGCTATATAATATTTCACTAAATGGGTGGAGGCCATCCCCCTTACCTCCATTAAAGCCAAAAAATTATAGACTTTATCAATCATCACATTATCTGTCATTTTTGGGCCCTCAAAAAATCATAATAGATAATTAAAAATCATTCAAAAATAATTTTTTTAATCCCTCTATGATTCTTTTGGCATCAAACTTAGCCATTCCTCACCTTACCATCCATAGGCAAATGAATAGGCAAAAGCCTCTAGAAAAACTCTCATTAAAATGCTGACCAAAGTTGTAAAGGCTTAAGGCTAAAATTAGCACATACACATCCCATTTGTTTTATGGGCCTATCACACTAGTATCCAAACTGCAATAGGTGTTATATCTTTTTTCCTAGTCTTTAGCATAGAGGTTGTTCTACCTCTTGAAGTCCAGATTCCCTCTCTCCATATTTCCTTACACAACATCATTTTTGAAGAGGATTATTGTCAAGAATGCCTTGCACACCTTGAATTACTTGATGAACATCACCTTGTTCCCTTTAACCATCTGTGTATCTATCAAGAGCATATTACCCGTGTTTATAACAAGTACCTCAAATAATGGAAATTCAATATTGAAGATCTCATCCTAAAATAAAACCAACACATGACCAACATGGAGAAGAGTAAATGAGGCAAGTTGCTTTCAATTAGCTTGAACCCTACATCATTACCCATAAGTATGGATCAGGAGCTTATCATTTTTCCTCTCTTAAAGGCAAACTAGACCCTGAGCCTCTCAATGCTTCACATCTACATTATTTTTTTTGTTAAACAAGGATCAAACTCACCTATTTGTCTAACTTAAGCTCATTCTTTAATCATGAGATTTTAACCTCCACCCACCTTCCTCCTCCCCTTTTGAGGAAAATTGATTACAACATATAACCATGTGATTAACCATCATATTCATGGCCTAATCTTAAATATGGGTACCATGACTCTACCCATAACATGGTTCTCATGGATATTTTTCATCTCTAACAAGATGTAATCCCATGGTCATTGTCTCTCAAAAACCACACCCTTTCACATATCATTGACCTTTTTGTGTAAAGGTTTTCCCTCATAAAGGTAAACCTATGAACCTAATTAGATTGGTCCATGTATAAACACATTTCATATTGTAATAATTACTTGGGTCAATATCTTAAGCATTGGATACTACTCCCTCTAATGACAACTACCTAAAAACAAAATAAAAACTGCCAAATGTAAGGTAGACTGCTCCCTTGAAGGATAACTATCAAAATCATTAAACAAAGCTAATAAGCTTGGACCACTTCCTTGAAGAATGGAAAATTCAATTTTGTCAAAACCCACCATTTTTATTGGAAGCTTCCCAAATTGATTAGTTTCCCATATACAAAAATAAAGCAAAAGACCCACTACACAACAAATTCTAAAGCTGCAATCAACTCTCTAGTAATATAATAAGTTGAAAGCCACAATTTGCTTCCACATGTAGACTTACCACATTGATCATTATACATCTAGCATATGACATGGACTTGTTTATTACCATTCTTAGGTCACCTATAGAATGGGAAAAATAATTCACATGTGGTTATCATACATATCACCCATTTCCATTCACACCACCCATCACCCATCTTCCCATTGGACTATCCATAGATCAAGGGATCTAGAGCTTAATTAACACCCTATGATCAAGAAAACCTTTTTTAATCGATTAACAACCACTCATGTATAATGTTTGAGGGGCTTATATTCATTAAGTCAATCCCACTTTGGGTCTATTTTTAGTCCTTGTCAAAAACAAAGCATTGTGCCCTATTCTTAATGTGTTTGGTTGGTGTTTTATTCAAAAATATTACCATCCAATGTTACAAAACAATAGTAATTTTCTTTAAATTTATTGAGATTATACCAACCATAACCATACCAATCATAACCATAACAATAGCATTTATAAGTATCCACATAACCTTAAGAATGATACCATTCGATTAGTGACACTGTGCAATATTTTATTTAGGGTGTGAGGAATTACATGACACATTATCATTAGATTACACATGGCCTAAAACATATGCAGACATTGACATACCTTATGAAAAAGGCATCAATTATTTAATAAATTTTACCTCATGAGCTAGATGGTAGCATTAGTACAGGATGAGGGGATGGCACTCATGTTCATTGTTACTATTTATTTTGATGATGAATGTGGTCTAAGATGGTAGTATTAGTGCATGGAGGGACATATACCATCATTTTTAATGTAAATTTGAATGATTATTATGTGAAGGTAGATGTTCTTGCATGAAGGACATGATCTGATATGGGTACTGATCCTTATCATAATTCTTTAAATAGAATACCTTCTCATTCTTCCTCATCAACCTGGTTCTCCATTCCATCGACCAAGAAGGTCATATGATGTCATTGATTCCCTTGAACAATATCTCTACTATAAACAATCATCTATACCTACTTTTTCACATGGACACATCACCCTTGATATGATTGGTCATCTTGATAAAGCCATTATGCACCATCATGATATCTTTTTGTTAACTTTATCATCTAATCTACATCTAATGTATTTTCTTGTTTTGTCATCTTGAAATCGTTGTGGGCCTAGTGGTCATTAGCATCATTATCACCATTACCTTATTTGACATAAATTAGCTTCTATCCATGTGCCACTACAATGATCATGCCTCCAAAACTACCACTATTATTGGTAATGGCAGCTTCTAACTCCATGTCACTATAGAAACTCTTCCATTTGAGGTAAGCCACCATGATTTCACAATGATACACTCACCTTCATATCCCCTCTACCCTCCTATTAATACTAGCCCATTGCCATAGGATTTGAATGCCAAACACCAACCATTGGCAGTGCCTGTTCAAACATGGCAATCTTTTCTGCCAGTTGAAAGTTCATCCATATTAGGGAAATGACTACCTTATCCATCTCTATAGCCAAGATCTTAGGCCACATATCTTCTTTTTGGTTAGACCCAACCTAAAATATCCCATGTCTACAGTTCCAAGCAACTAGGGCACATGATAAAAACATGGCCATTGTTTATCTAAACTACCTATGCTACCCTTGGGTCAAGAAAGGTCTATCTTTTGTCATTCACCATGTTGGTAACTTACTTACTTGTTGAATCTACTTATCCATCAAATAAATTATTTACAAGTCATAAATTTGCTACTACCCATAAAACTTAGCTCGTAGTGGTGATGAACCTTGGCCAAAGTGACTCTATAGATCTAGATAGACCCCCACCTCCTAAAAATTAGCTCGTAGTAGTAGACACTATCTCCAAAATCCTACCCTTAAATAATTTTAGAAGGTGTAACCTCTTGAAAAATTCACCTCTTCTTTGGATTAGCTTTATTTAAGATCATTTGTGGTACTTAGCATTATGTTCCCTTCTAATTTATCTTACCTTGCCCATCTGTATATCTCATCCTACTAAATGTAGGATCATTATGGTAACTATTTATCAATCTACACCATTCACTTTCACTAACACCTTCACTAAAACCCAAAATTATTGTTTTATAAAACCTTCTCCCTCAGCCCAAACCAACCCATGCATTCTATCAAATTGGGGTAGCCAGTTTGAACATCACTCACCTAAACCTTGTTGAACTATATTGGCTTGATGTCCATGGACTATGTAGGCACTGCTTCACTTCTACGGATAGCTCAACCATTAATAACTAATTCCCATCCCCTTTTTTATTCTCACTCATTTCCATCACTAACAACACATGGTTTCTTAGGGTATCCTACATCAATGAAGCTTTGAATTATTTCTTCAACATCCTTATGTTTTAACACCATCTAATGCTTCCTCTTTAGTTTTTCCCCCATTGTTGGGAGAACTACATCAGCCTAAGGTATTTTTGGACTACATAGGTAGCACTCAGTTACTAAGGTAAAATCTACCACATCCTTTACTTTATTTTTCCTTCTCACCTAATACCTTTCCTCCACCCCACCACCTATCTCCTCACCACCTCCCTCCCTTCAGCTTGCCAATCTCTTTTAACCACTTTTCCATCTTGTCAGTCTCTTTTAACACAAAGATTGATATCCTTCCTCATTGCCCCCCCGATCTCCCATAAAGCCACCACCTACTTTGCTTCATTGACCTCCCCATGACCTTTCCTTGCACATGCTTCATAGTTCAATCCTCCACCCACTTTTTATGTATCTTATCCCTCTCTTGACTTCTTACCAACCAGGGCCTTTACCCCCTTTAACTTCTCTCACCATCTTCATCATCTCCCCTCACCCTTGGCTAGTTGTCATACTCTCTTTATCACTCTCTTGTCCTCACCAATTCTCCATCATACTATGCATCCTTCAAGATTTATGTTTCTTTTATAACTATACTTTTTATTTATATGTAACACCACTCTCTACCATTTTAGGCACTCTTCCCACCTTTTCCAGTTTTCATTCTTCTTGTTTGATTTTTTTCCATCCTTTCATCTTTTTATCTTCCTTTTTCCACCACAATTAGCTTATAACTAGGTTTTTATCCTTTGAGAAGCCTTCCATAATTTCCATTTTATTCTTATCTCTTCTCACCTTTTCCCCCTTGCATTCCCGTTTCCTCTTTCCATCTCAATACTCACTTATCTTTTGTATTTGTGTGAGTATCTATGCTTTGTATCCCTGCATCAATTCTTACTTTTTGTTCTGATCATCCTTGATCTTCATCCCTTAGTTTCATCTCATGCCCTTTCACTGTGTTCCCCTATTTCTTCACCACCTTACCACTTTTTGACTTGAAAATCTCTTCTAATCACCCCTTCAACTTGTCAATCTCTTCTACCAAGTTTATTGATGCCTACCTTCTCTATTCACCTTCTTACCCACCCATACTTTGTTTCCCCTTGTTTTTCTTAACCCCTTTCCAATTTCTCATCCCATTCTCATCTCCAAAACCACCATCAGCTTTTCTTCATTCTTCCTCTCCTCACCCATCATCATCCATGATTCCTTGGTTAAGATACCACCTGCTTCACTCTCTTACCATCCCTTTTATTTGCTCATTTCATTCCCTTTTCCTCATGTTTCCTTTCTTCCATTTATTTCCTTATCTCTCATTTTCATCACCAAACTATTTTATCTTTGGTCTATTTTTATACTTATTTTCAAACCCTTCATGACTTCCCTTATTTCTCATCCTCCCCTTACCCTTTGCAATTGTTACACTTCTTTACCCATCTTTTTCAATTCTCCAATATGTCATTATTTAGTGCATCCCTCACCCCCCATCTTCCACCTTTTCTTTTTCTTATCTTCTCTCTATTTCATTTCATTTTTTCATCTCCCTTAAGGACATTCCTTATTCTTCTTGACCTTCTTTTTCCTCCTATATGACCATGTTTGGCTCCTTTCATCCTTCTCCACCTTCATCTTTATCTATGACCTTGTTATTTTATTTACCTCTTTCTCCATCCATCTCTTGGTCTTAATTCACCTCATCCATTGTTGAAACTCCTTTATTCTCTCCCATTTCCACTCCACCTTCTCATTCATTAGAGTGCAGTCACCAGTTGAACTGCTTCTGTGTACATCTCCTTGTCTACTTCTTTGTGTCCTCTATGCCCTTGCCTTAATGTATGAAATATGATTAAGTTCATACTTTAGGTTCATCTCTTTATTTTTTTAATGCCTCTATGTGCTATTCTTAGACCCTCTTTTTGTACCTCTTTAGATACTCCATTCACCCTACCTATCACCTTTCTCCCTTTTAAACCCTCTAACCATCTTGAGCATGTTATGGCCTCAAGAATATTCCATTTGATTTTGGTTTAATATGAGATATATATCAATCCTATGGCTTTATATCACAATTGGCCAAGACCATGGGCTCATATGACCAACCATCAAGCCTAAACATCACTATGCCATCAGGAGGAAGATTCCTTCCCCACCCCCTTTGGTCTTACCTATTTTAAACCCCTTTTACTCTGACCTTTGAATATGTTAGAATAAAAACTAAAACCACATTCAAATGGAATATTTGAGATACCCACATGGAGATGATAGCTATACCCTCTCACATGCCCTAACCTTCTAACCAATAATTTCCCTTAATTCTCCCTTCTCAGACTACATCTTCTTATGCCTTGAAATGACCCTTCCCTTTAATCACAATCCACAACTTGATCCTATATTTAATTAATAATATTATTATTCACCTCACTCCATATTCTAAAACCCCTATGCATCTTTCTCTGAATTCCCTCAAAACTCAATGCTTACTTATTTTGGGCCCCCACTGACACAAGGGTCAAGAGTTTGAATCTTAACCACTTCTCATTTACCCACTCTGATACTTTGCTTCCCTAAATTATTGAATCATACCCTTCCATAGCTTGTTAATGATATTATTGTGAAGTGTACACAATGTTATCTTATTTGGATGGTGATGAAATAACCTGTTGGATCACCATAGCAATTCGAGTAGTGCTATATTTTCTAAATCCTAGTAAAGCATATTTCCCCCTTTTTTAACAATGGTGACCAAAATTTCATGATTAAACTTTCTTATCCATAGCTATAGATTCCTTTTACATAGTTGATTCAATTATCTAATTACATCCTAGGTAATATCATCCACTATATCTACCAAACCAATTAGAAAACTATTTATCCATATTTTCCACCCTTTTAAAACTTCCCTTTCTCTAATGTCCTTCAACTAGACCTAACTACATGATATCAAATTGGGGAAAACAAGTTAACCAACACTCTTCACACCAAAAGAACTACATTTGGCCTGATATTTATTTTGGATTCTTATGCATGGAACTATGTAGGAAATATCCACTTGTCAAGTGCATCTAGAGTCAACTCACCCATACCGAATTTACCCATGCTTTCACCATGTGCACCTTGACATTGGTGTGTTTTGCAATAAATTTTGACTGTAACAACTAACTTTACCATGTTGAAATTTTAAACATTTACACCACCTCATGGATGACCCAATCAATTATGTTGTTTTTTAGGATCACTTCATACCTTAGATACTTGTGACCAACATCAAACTTGTCTCAATGACTTGGTAGGCCTAACTCAATCAAATATGACCAATGTTGTAGATTGGTTATCCTTATCACATGTCTTTCTAAGATTGACCTTATTGTTACCAACATGGTATCTTTAGTCTCTTCATAATCTTTACTATTGTGCTTAAATGAATTTTGTGAACCCTTTGGCATTTCACATGCCCAACTACCTTGTGGTACCACCTAGTGCCTCCCCACTAACTGCTTATCAAATCTACACCTAATTTGGCCTTCCCTCATCAACTATAGGTTTTAGCGGGAATGCCTCCTCCCATACTTATAACACCCTAATCTTTGACCAAGTGATTCATTTTTTTTGTAACTTGTTAATTTAAAGCCTCATAACAAAAAGGGGCAAAATGTAGACACTAGAAAATCATACACTTGTAGTTTTCAATGACTAAATGCCTCAAAGCCTGACCCCCCACCCAAAAAAAAAATACCCATAAACCTTCTTCACCCTTAATAAAACCCTCTTAAACTAATTAAATCACTATTTTCCTAGTCACATAATACTATTTTAAATTACTATTCAAAAGTACTATTCACTATCACTATTCATTATGGGTCCCACTATGACTATTCATGATGACATGGTAAGTGGCATGGCATGTGACATGGAATTTGACTTGTCAGGTGAAATGGAAGGTGATTTTGGAGGTGATATAAAAAGTGGCATGCCTTAGAAGTGATGTGTCTTGGTGTGGGACATCATACCCCACCTGGAACCCTCCCTAAAGTGTTTGATGACCTCATTTAAGCATCACAAGGGCCCCAAATTTAAATATGGTGAATTTAACCTCAAGGTACCATTATTAAATATGTATTTTACATGAAATTAACCTCCAAAATAAGATACCTACCTCTTGAAGACAAAGGGCACCCATTTTTGACATTTTAACCCAAATGGGACACTCACCAACCCAAATGGGAATCCTCACCCACCTCATTTTGACTAATTCATCCACAACATATAAAATGGTGCCATAACTATATTATTACTCTTTTGGCATGACTCTTCATAGCATATGCTATAAATCCCCCCCTTTTCCTTCACCTGAGGTTAAGTTGGAAAGTTGAAAGTTAGTCTTTTAGTTGTTAACATTTTGTTTCAAGTTTGGAGGCATCATCAAAGAGGCTATCATCCTAAAAACAAAGAGCCAAATCATCATATTTCTACCAATTTTTTTCCAAAATTACTTCAACAACATCAACACCAACATCATCATCAACATTCTTCTTCAAGCTTGGAAGGTAACCTTGGTTTTATTTGCTACAATTTAATTTCTTATTCATCTTGGTCTATTCTTTCTTGACTTCCAAACCCACCCTTTGGCCTTCTTCTTATTTGGGCCTCCATATATTTTCCCCTTATCCTCTTCATTTTCCTTTCCTCTTTATCCATTTACCCCTTCTCCCATTTCCCTCTTTACTATGTTCACTCTCTTTATCCCTTTACCCTTTTTCCACCTTAATCATTTGTTGCCTTATCCTTTTTAACCTTCACCGATTAAACCTTTTCCATATCAACCATTTTCCAACCCCAACCACATCACTCTTTTGACCCTTACCATTTCACCAAACAAAAAACCAAAACCTTGATTTTAACTAATTTTCCACAATTTTAATTATTCAGACTATTTGCTTTAGTTTAATCATCTTAACAAAGCATTTAGTTTTAATTAATTAAATTTAGGTTATTTTTTGTATTTAATTTTAGTTTTATATTTTAAATAAATGTTTCCTTCATTTTTATTTATCAAACTTAGGTGTTAAAAGCAAGTGGATTGACATCCCCCTAGGAAGATTTTGCTTCTAGGGTCTAGTTTATGCTAGGTAATCCACCCATCTTCTTGTCTAATAAACAAGTCTCTTTTAGTGTTTTATTAGTTTTAGGTCATCCTACCAATCTAAAGAGGATTTATCACAAGGTTTGGATTCAACATGAACACATTCAATAGGTATTCTTTTACACTCCCTTTATCACTAGTTTATTTCTTCCCAAAACTAAAAAGAAAAAAAAAATAGAGAGAAATAAGAGGATCCTAGGATTGCCATCATTATCCAAAAAGATTTTGATAGGAGAATTAATTTTGACTAAAGAGATATGAACAAAATTCAAAATTGGAGTACTGGGGAATTATTTTGGAAAATAGGAAAAGTAAGAAATAGTACTAGGTTAACTAAGTTGACTAAGCACAAATATAGGGTCTAAAAACTATACTAAGTCAACCAGGTTGATCTAGTACAATGCACAAAGTCTATAAAAAGTATAGGGTTGACTAGGTCAACCTAGTATAGTGAATAGGGAAGAGGAAAATATTGATAACAAGCTTGGAAATAAAATAAAATAATTTGAAGTTAATCTAGGTAAGTAGTAAGTGCAGAAAGGAAACATGGTCAACTAAATTGATGTTGACCAATTCAATTGATGCACACAAAGCAAAATCTTGCACTAACACTAGTTAATTTAAGATTTTACACACACAATTTATCAAAGAGAAATAAAATAACTTGAAATTAAAACTAGCTACTTGGTCAACCTAGAATGTTGATTAGATTATTAAGAATGATTTTAAATGTAAAGGGAGATTGTATATAAGAAAGGTACTAGATAGCAATCTATGGATAGTTTCAGGTAAGTTTAAGATGAAATTGAATATATTGGAAATGATAAAATAAAATTATTAGGGCCTAAACCCTCATTTCACACACCATAACAATAAGGGTGTTAGGTGCTTAGCTAAAATATACCAATAACCATGTTTTATCTTTGACTAGAGCATCAAGTTGGCTTCCCCTTTGTGATGAAATCTAAGTAAGTTAGCATGGGTAGTCAAATGTTTAAATGATTTTTGATGTTTATGTGGTTTTGATGTGTGTGAAAAATAAAAAAAATAGTGCAACTAAGTGATTGATTGAAAAATCCCCTAATTAGACTATATGAACTATTATAAGCATGCAAACAACTTCAAAGAAATAAGTGATTAATATATATGGTTAATTTTAACTTTGAAACACTAGTTTAAAAACTATATGGACAATCATACAAAATAGGGTTGATAGGGTTGAACCTGTACTGAGGAAGCAAAGTCTAAAAATGAACTAGGTTAGTCAGGTCAACCTAGTTATTTCAAAAAACACAGAACTAGGTCCATAGGGTTATCCTAGTTGACTTTGCAGAGGTAGTTTTGAAGACTAAAAACTAGAAATGAAAGTATAGAAAAATAAAGATATAGAGGAAATAAAAATTTACCTAAATGGTTTAGAGATGAAAAAGATAAGATTGATAATTTGAGACCTTGGAAAAAACTAGCAAAAACCTACAAACTGGGTTGAGTTGGTCGATCAAGTTATACAAGAACCTAACAAAAAAGTGTTAAAAATACACTAGGTCAACTTGATCAACCTAGTAGGTTGAAATAAAAGTCTGGAAACCTAAAAAAATTTTACTAGGTCAAGTTAGTCAATCCAATTGGCCGAACATAAGTTTACAAGTCTTGAAACCTATACTAGGTTGAGTTGGTCGATCTAGTTGCCTATTCCTCAAACGTGTGCACAAATAAATAACTGGGTTGATCCAACATAGTAAAGATATAATCAAAATAATGATGAATAGAAATGAAATAAATTTTTCAAGGGTTTGATTCACATCGGGTTCAATAGAATGTATGTAATTGAAAATGAATCATATCCACAAATCAATCTTAGATCTGATGGGATAAATAAAGCACACTTACACTTCTGTTTAGGGGCATATAATTATTAAGTGGGAGAATTAACAATGTGAGAATCCACTAGACCTAATTAGGGGATCACTTGTCATAACGTACCATGTGAGGTAGGGTTCTAAAGCTTATAGTCTAACACAATCGCACAACCCTAAAAGTGTCTTATGACTTAATATTTCACTAATATAATAACAATAAAATCAAATCAAATCTAGTGTGCACTAAAGCTTGTGGAATAAAGTGGAGGTTAGAAATAAAACAAATAAATAAATAAAATAACCATGTATAGGAGACATATACTAACATCAATGTACATGAAATCCTAATATATGGAAGAGAAGAATACAAATGCACTATCTATATACTTTTATAAAGGAAGAATAAATTTAGGAATATTCACCTTTGAATATGAACCCAATGAGCCTCAATCTCTCCCTTGGCCATGGTGCTTCATGTTATCCTTGAATTTAGTAGGCTCAATTCATGGGATAACCCCTAAAAAACTTGTCTATTTTGTATCCCATGAGCTCTAAGCTCATAAAATGAGGTAAATCTCTACCTCTTTACATTTGTTTTTGCCAAAATAGTTGATATTTTGAAGTGATTTTACTTTTGTGCAATTTGGTGAATTTTCTCTAAACTTCACTTTGTTCCTTTCTATGCAAAGTTAGATATTTTTCCTAATTTTACATATGTTTGTTTTTCTATGTTGAGTCAGAGAATTTTTTTTAAATTGCATATGCAAGTTCAAAGAAATTTTCCAAAATTTCATATGTAAAGTTAGAGAATTTTTTTGACATTGCATATGTAGGAGCGCTATTTTTTTTTGACTTTGCACATGCAAATTCAGAATTTTTATCCACTCTTACACATGGGCCCACCATTATGCCAGTAATTAATACATATTAATTATCCTTCTTATATATATTTAACCCAAGTAATTTTTATATTTACCATTATATTTTCTCTCTCCTCACCATTTTCAAGCTCATGTGCATTTCTCCTCATCATTTTGGAATCCACTTGCTCTCTTCATCATTTTCATCAATCGATCCAGTTCATATGTGGATTCTTCCTCATCAAAATTTTGGTGAGTTATTTATTTTGTCTTTTTTAATTTCTTGTTTAAAGTTTTAGTGCTAATTTTCATTTGTTTTTTTTAATGGTTGTTTGATTCAATTTATCTATTTTTGTTTTATATTATCATATCCTCATAAGTCATGAAACAAATAAAAATCCAAGGGTGAAAGTCATAGATTTTTATCTAATGTGCACCCTAAACCAAACTAACCAAGTCTGTGTACTTTAGAGAATTTTATCTAAGTTGCACATCCATTTTCCCTCATGCACTTCAAAGATTTTTTTATAAATTACACAAAGGCTAGTACACTTTGGAGAATTTTCTTTGAAATGCATTTGATTTTTTTTCTTGAGTGCATATCAGAGAATTTTCTCTAATATGCAACCTAGCTTCACCTCAATGCATGTCAAATAATTTTCTCTAACTTACACTCAAAAAAATAAATCTTGGGTGCATGTTCGAGATTTTTATCTGATATGCACCAAAGCAAACCTGAAACTTTCCAAAAGATGCAAATCAATAAAAACTCTTTTATCTGCATCTAACTAACCAACTTCTATGTTTTTCAATTTATTTTTTCCAAATTACACCAAAACCAATTTTAATTCATTGTGTAGTTTAGATAATTTTCTCCAAACTACATTTTTCCCAAAAGAGACAAAAAATGATAACCCTAGATAATTAAATTTTCTTACTTGCAACCATATGATCACTGACATACATTTATTTGAATAAGAAGACAATGAAGTATAAATATTAGGGTGTCTTCCTATTATATGTAGTTGATTCAAATGTGGATCAAATTGGAGATATATAAATTGGTCATGTGGACATGGCTGAGTTTTTAAATAGATTGGGAAGAGAACCCATTGCACCTCATATGCAGCCAGTACTTAACATTGAAATTCATTTGGCTACTATATTTCTAGTATCAATATATGATTTTGAGTTCATCTTAACCATGGAAACACACTTTGATAAGGAAATCAAATCAGTCAAGGATTTAGAGGGAAAGGTGATCATTGACCTTGATGAGGAATATTTTAATAAGATTTTTCATCTTTCTGAGATTGAGGAATTTTTTATTTAACTATTGAGTCAACTCAAGAATATCATGATAAAGATCTTTAGAAATGTAAAAAACATATCAATTCCAAATGGCTAGAAACTCCTCAACCCACCATTGATAGATGGCCTAAGTATTTGTATCAAAGTGAATTTATGGAGGAGATAGGGTATTTGATTACTCTTCTTCACAAAGTGAAAGGTTTGTCTATTTCAAATGTTTTTCAAGAATGAATGTATCAATATATTTTGGTTATTATAATAAATAAGCAAAGATCTTTTAGGGTAAACAAATTAGTGATGCTATTTGTCATCATCTTTCTAAGGTAGCTTCTTCACTCAAGTTTTATATGACTTCATATCTAGTGTATGTTGTAGCCAATATGAAATGTTTCATGGGTCTAAATTCTATCGGTGAAGGGAAAAATGTTCTTATATATGAGCATTATCCATAGCTAACTCTAACAGAAAGTGTCAAGCATTAAAAGAGAGTTAATGATTCTTTATTCTATAGATTCTTCTACATTATTGACAAAGAACTTGAAAATAAGAGAGTTTCAAACCAGGCATGGGAAAAAGTTAATAAGGTTGGATGTATTTTCTTTCAATTCCCAACTTTTACGTACATCAAGGTAGGAGGATTTAATGAATGACCTTACATGCTACCCAGATACCTAAGTGATAAACTAATACTAATGTAAATGTGCAGAAAAGTGATGAACTTATATAAAAAATAATCAGATGCTCAAAAGATAGGTTTCAAATTTCCAATTAGTATTGGTCAATACACAATTTCCACTACTCCAAAGGCTAAGGCTATAAAAATTGAGATGCAGTGGATTACACTTAAAAAAATCAAAAGTAGATAAATCATTAACTATAGAATGATGAAGGAGAGGATCACGTGTGATATCATTCATGTACATAGAATTGAAGATATTTGGGTAGAATTCAGAATAAATGAAGATATAAAGAGACTTGATTATAGTCACCTTACTACTGATCAGATTATAAATTTAGAATTGTTAAATATCCCTGGGGATTTGATAGATGATGGTAATGTATTGGATCCATCATATGAGGATAATCAAGTGGATTCAACTCCTCTCCCTCCTATCCAATGGTCAGTTAAAGAATCCATTTCCATTAGAGACATATTTCTACCTATTTTTACAAGATCTAATGCTTGTTTAGAATCTAAAGGAATTAATTTGAAACATTTTAAGACTAGTTCTAGGGATGAGTATGATGAATAAATTGCTAAGAAACAATAGGAACTGAGAACCAAAAATAAAGAGGAGCCCTCTACTTCTAGATAAAAGACAAAATTTGTGCTTATTAGTAAAGGAAAGAAGAAAGACAAAGAATCAGGTGTTGAGGAAAGTACTCAAGTGGAGAAAAAAGAAGTCCTAGTCACAAGTGAGGTACCACCTCAATTAGAAACATCATAAGTGTCTCATCCAGTACTTGAACAACCTATACAAGTAGATACTACTCAATCAGAAGTTCCTTTAGTTGAAACTTCTCAAGCCACAATTTCACAAGAAACATTTTTCATAGTTCCTCCCATGAATACCACTATACAAGTTGATCTTGTTATTTCTCAAAATGTTCTTTCATCACCATATTCACCCTCCAACACCATATTTTTTCAAGTTCCTTCACAAGGTACATTAGACCAAGTTTTTGATTCATTATCAAATCTACCCAGTCCTCCAAAGTCATTGGGATCTCCAACTAATTTATATTTCACCCAACAAACTATGGATAGATTTATGTCTATAACTTCTTCAAAGATAAAAACTCAAGTTCCTATCACTATAATGTCCAAAATGTCAATAAAAAATAAAGTGATGGTCACTCCAACCCAAACTCCATCTGTTATTACTACAATCCCATTGGTGTTAACCCCATTACTAGATACCTTCATCACATTGCCTTCCATTTTTATTTCTTCACAATCCATTCTCCCTCCCCAAGTTTTTCAAGATTTAACTTCCTCTATCCAAGGAGATCCATCTCCTCTTCCTATTTGGCTAGCATCACAAACACATAAGAATAATAAGTGAGTAGTGGCTCTAATTTTTTTTATTTTGGTCAGCTTGTGCCAATAAAACTTAGTATAGAAAAGAAGGCCAAAACTACATCAAGGGTAATTTTTGAATCTAGACATAAATATGTTGAGGTTTCAGTTCCTCCTAAAGATAGAAACATTAAGGATATTAAAGCATCTGAATATGTAGTGGGATGAATAGATCTTGGGAAAAAAACTCGTGAAGGTGCAAAGGAAGATTTACAAGTAATAATGGCTTCCTTGATCGAGAGATATGATAAAGATAAGAAGGTTAAAGATCAACTCAAATTAAAAGTGGAACAACTAACTTCTAATTTACTAAAAATCACTCAACCTTCTGAGTCCATGGATCCTATTGTGCATGAATATACTAATAAATCTATTCCACTTGCAAAAAAAATTGGATATCAGGGTCATGCAGTCAATGCTTGGATTGAGATATTATCAACACAAGGTACTCAAATGTTACAATATACTATTGTATTTTTAAATAACTTGAGAGAAATGAAAATATAAATGTATAAAACAATTAAATCACTCACTCAAGATTTGGAGTTGACTAGAAAGGATATTAATACATAGACTCAACTTCACAAATCCAAACTAGAGATTTTGGTTGAGCAGAAGGTCATTCCAAATAGCAAAATGTGCATTGAATACAATGAAGCTATGAAAAATAAAAGAGAAGTTTTTAAAAATATAGTTAAATATCTTGAAGAAGCTAAAAATATATGTGATAATAAGATGTCAGATCTTATAGAGAAAATTGGAGAGCTTCCCTACCAAGTTAAAAATGATTCTTAAGAAATTCTTCCTGTGGAAATTATTATTCAATAATTTTCATATTTACTTCAAACAAAGAATGAAACATGTACTTTCATGCTATATTCCATAAACAAATTAATTTAAGTTCAAGTCATCTTGGATAAACTACAAAGAATCATGGACAAGAGTAAGGATTTTCTACTTAACTTAGAAGATTCTATCACAAGGGTACTTATCATCTCCAAGAATACATCCAAACTATATAACAATGAATTCCAAGCTATCTTGAAGAGATATGATGAATTTTTAGAGAATAATAAAAATTAAGAAATTCGTGTATCTAAGGACACTTAGTCTACTTTTTTAATTTTCCATATGTAGTTTTGTTCAATGTAAATTACACATAGGAAAAGTACATAGTCCTAAGTCAAGTAGGACTATGCCAATTAATAAGTCAATATATTTATGTTTTTCATATTTTTTTCATAGATCCTCTCTATAAATAGGAGGATTCTCTTTGTAAAAAATATAACCAATTGCTATAGAAGAGAAGTGATATCAAAATTGAGAAGCAATATTGAAACTTTGAATTCAAATTATAATTTTTTTTGTCAATCAATATATTTGAGAAATCAAGTGACCTTTCAATATTTAAGTTGAAATAAATTTGTGATGTATTGAAGATGTTATTTTGTCTTTTCCATTACAATTTTATTGTATAATTTATTGAATCATGGTGCACATTTCTATAAATTGAAAGGTGCTAGGAAGTTGATTTTGAAGTCTCTAAGCTGAAATATCATTACTGGGTTTGTGTTCATCATTGAAAGTGAATTACTGAGGAGACTTTGAGCTATCAACTATTATTCATTGATAATTTTAATCTTTGTTAGAAATAAGGTGAAGACTTTGGTCTACATTTTATTCTATCTTTTAATTTTACTTTGTTGGTATTATTCTTGTTACTCCTTTGGCTAACAAATTTGAATATTGGTTATATTTGGTTCATCAAGTGATCTTAGATTTTCAAAATATATCATATAGAATGGAAGGAAGTTTGTGATTAAACATCACTTCTAAAAAAAGGGAATTAGGTGATATGACAACACCCACTATGATAAAATTATTGTAAATAAGTGTAAATAATTAAGTGTTGTATTAGTTAACAATAAAAGGGAGCCTCCCCTTGCTTAGAGGAGATATTTATCTCATCATATTCTGGCTGAAATCACCATTTTGTGGTTAACAAAATATTTACCCAATATTTTTTGGTGAATCTACTAGGGAAATGAATACACAACCAAGTTCTACACTCATTCAGTTGCCATAAGACCAATACCTTATTGTTTACTATTCTTTTTCTATAGTTAATTTCTTTTCTTCTTGGATACATTCACATTCTAGAAAAACAAAGCTATACTCATAGTATAAGGGTAGTGGGAATCATTGATCCTACATTTGAGTTATTGCAAGAACACAACTTTGATCTTTTACCGACACGTGTGAGGTCACCTCTTTAGCATACAAGAAGTTTACCATCTATAAATACAAGATTTCTTATACTAGGAGAAGCTTTTAATGTTCATAGAGTTCTGCCTATTTTACCTTTGCAAAGATTTGTCATACCTCCTTATAATCCACACAGAATGGCTGATCAAGGTCTATGGGGGACTAATTTTGGTCCATTGAACTTAACTCCACCATCTCATGAACTACCACGTGGTTCACAAAAAAATTTCCCAAATTTTTATGGTGATGGCAAACAACATCCAAATGAACATATTGCTACTTTCTACATTACATGTAGAGTTATTGGAGTGGAGCATGAGGATGTTTTTATAAGATTGTTTATAAAGACACTCCAAGGTGTTGATATTTATTAGTTCTATCATATTTCACTTGGTACTATCACTAATTGGGATATGCTCAAGATAAAGTTTGAAGCAAGTTTCAAGCCTGCAGAAGATGCTCATGCCTTGTTGGCTCAGCTTACACAAATGAAAAATGAAGAACATTAGCCTATGTGTGAGTTCGCATCAAAATTAAATAAATTGAGGAACAAAATTATTATAGTTTCTCAACCTACACCTAAAAATCTAAAGTATTTATTCATAAATTCCTAATTACTGAAGGTGAGTTTTCTTTTGTGAAGGGCAACCCCAACTGATCTCGATGATGCTCAAAGCTTTGATATCAAAGTAGAAGATGATTTGATCTTCTTCAACAAAGTGAGAAATAATTTTACCAAACCTAGAGGGCAGCCTTCTACAACTTCATCTTCCACTAGCACCACAAATCCCAAGGTTTAAAATCTAACAAATGAATTATTAGCACTCAAGAAGCAGATGTCTCAAGGTATGTCATTTTATTCATACATAGATGTTCCAAGGAGGACATACCCAAATGATTCTAATTATTCTAACCATGTTACATGAAATCAAAATCATAATAAACTTCCTTCACCACAAGCAAGGCTTACATTGGAGGCACCTTCAAAAAATGCAATAGTCAATTGGTTGGAACCTAAAACTGATGATGTTCCAGAATTAGAATATGTTATAGAAAAAGATGTGACTCTAATATTAGGTTTATAAAATTTGAAGAAGAAGTTTAAAAATAGGAAGATTTACATAGTGAGTTTTATGTTGTCTTCACTCATTCAAAAAGTCAGCCAAATCAATAACAAAAGGTTGATAAATCTAAAACCAAATATGAACCATGAAAAAAAGTTATGATTTCTAAAAGAGGAAATCTTTTGCAAATTCAACCAAAATACACAGTGGTAGACAAATAAGTAAGTACTCTTCATCATTCCACTTCTCCTTCTACGTCTAAAACCAGTGCCCAAAAATTAAAATCTAAAAATGAAAACACCCTGTCTTCTTTGGCTATCCCATATCCATCTTTTGATATTATTGACCATGTTAAAAAGACAAAGATTTAAATGTCTGAAGTTGAGTATCTCCAATCCAATTTTGATCCATTTGAGAGAGTGGAAAAGTTTGTAATGGGTAAGGTGACTAATTCCAATCAAGTCTCATCTAAGAGTCCACCCATTGATCTTAAAGCAAATAAAAATAACCTTTTTGTAACTCCTACATCCAATTCAAGAAAAATAAAACCTTTCTATATTTCCTTTTTTGTCAATGGTTATGAGGTTAGTAATTGTGTTATTGATTTGGGTGTTTCTGATAATATGATACCTACCAAGGTGGCTACTACCTTGGGCTTAACCTTTACAAAGAATTTTGGTCATTATTTCTTGATGGAAACCAAACAAGTACCTTTCATAGGCCAAATCAAGGATGCATAATTTGCATTTGTTATATTTCTAGAGAAAAAAAATCAAAATGACAATTCTAGTGGCTGATGTTCTGGCCTCATATGGAGTTCTGTTATGATGCAACTTTTGTAAAGATGTTAGTGGTGAGATCAACATAGACTGGTCTAAGGTGAGGATACCTATTAAGGGTGTCATGTGAAAACTCTACCCAGAGAAGCAAGAAAAGATATTATTACCAAGACTAATGATCCCAATGCCCAAATTCTTTTTCAAACTTTTGGAATGGGTACACATTTCTTGACCACAGATGAAGATCCCATATTTCCAAATGACATTTCAAAAAAAGATCAGGAAATGGTTGAACCATCCACTTCAGATGAAGAAGTTTCAAATTTTTAAACTAGTAATAATGAAAATTCAAATGATATTTGGACTTTGGAATTTGATGGTAGCTATTCTACAACTAGATCTAAAGCCAAGGTAGTTCTCATATACCCAAAAGGAAAAATCTTTCCTTTTTCTTTCAAATTGAAATTTGATAACACTGATAATACTACTGAGTATGAAGCCTTGTTGTTAGGAATGGATGTTGCATGAAATAAAGGGATAAAAAATATTTATGCTCAAGGTGATGTTGATCTAATCATTTTTCAAGTCAAGAATCTATATCAAACAAAGAATGAAAGACTAAGGCATTAACACAATCGAGTTTGGGATTGCATGGAAAGTTTTGATACATTTGATATATTGGTGTTTCTATGAGAATATAATGATAGAGCTGATTCATTGGACATTTCAGCCACTCTTCTAATTCCTCACAAACATTTCCAAGGAAACAAATATACTATTGACTTGGTTTTTTGGCCCATTGTTCTTGACAATGTTAATCATTGGTAGGTTTTCAATAATGATGAGTAAGTTATCTCATTCTTGGAGAAGATGGAAAATTTTAGTGAGTTGTATTTTGAAGGAAATGATTCCACTCTTCAAGAATTAATTTTTGAAGTTAATAAGGAAATAGGTGAGTAAATCTTGTAGCTAAAAGGGAATAAAATTCCCAAAGGGTTGGTATCTTTGGAAAGACTTTTTGATAAGCAAGATCAAGCTATCAAATGTCAATAATCAAAATCTAATTCATCTATAGAGTTTGAAAAAATTAATATAGGGATAGAAGATCATCCCAAGATGATAAATATTGGGAAACTTTTGTCATTGCAAGAAAGAGAAAAGTTGGTGAGACTTCTACATTGGTATATTGATGTATTATCATATTCATATGCTGATCTTAAATCTTTCTAACCTAAAGAGTTGCAACATGATATTCCTCTCAAATCAAGAGCTCAACCTCACAAACAAAAAAAAATGATAGTATAATCCCAAAATTTTAGATACTATTTTAATGAAAATCCAAAAGATGTCAAATGCTTGAATTATCTTTCCTATACATCATTCCACATGGATAGCCAATATTGTTCCCATGAAAAAAAAGAATGGAGAAATCTACATTTGTGTTGATTTATAAAATTTGAACCAATTGTCAATTAAATATAATTACCTTTTATTGATAATGGATCAAGTACTATAAATGGTGATAGGTTTATAAATGTTATCCATGCTAGATGGTTTCTCAAGATATAATCAAGTGGAGGTCTTTGATGAAGATCAACACAATACAACCTTCACTACTCCATGGGGCACTTTTACATATTGTAAAATGCCTTTTGGATTGATCAATGATGGTGCTACCTTTCAAAGGGATATGGATTTGTATTTCAAAGATGTGATTGGTAAGTTTATTGTAGTCTATCTATATGATCTAATAATTTTCTCAAAAAAGTGCCAAGGTCATTGTGATCATTTGCAACAAGTGCTTGAAAAATGTCATAAACATGGGATATCTCTTAATAGAAAGAAGTCTATTTTTGGGGTTACTAAAGGTAAGCTCCTTGGACATATTTTGTCTAAGGAAGGAATCAAGATTTATCTTGAATGGGTCAAGTCAATTCAAAATCTTACTTTGCCATCAAGTAAGAAAGGTGTCCATTCCTTTTTTGGGAAAGTTAACTTCTTACGGAGATTCATACCATATTTTTATGAAAAGACATGTCATATTGTTAAGATGATGAAAATGAAATAAATTTTCTATTGGAATGTATAGGAAAGGGTGGCCTTTCATGAGACTAAGGAAGTAATTTCACTTGTTCCTGTCCTAGTTTGCCTTGACTATACCAAAAATTTCATCATGTATAGTTATGCTTTAGAGCATACCTTATCTATAATCTTGGTACAATTAAATGAAGAGGGAATTTAATCTCCCATAAATTTTATGAGTTTTCCTATAAAATATCATAATCTTAAATATTCATCCATGGAAAAATATGCTTATGTAGTAGTGAAAGTAGTCAAGCATTTCAGGGACTATATTCTCAATTCTCACACCATTGCATTAGTACCAGATTTTACTATTAAGTCTATTTTTAATCAAAAAGAATTTGGGGGTAAAAGAGGTAATTATTTTAATAAAATTAAAGAATATGATCTGGAAATAAAGCCTATAAAACTTGTACATGGAAAAGGCTTGTGTCAACTCATGGTAGAGACCAATTCTGAAGAAGCACCTAACAATGAAGAAGACATAAAAGAAGATCTTCCCATAGTCTTGATCGTAAGTACAATGAATGAATGGTATTATAACATTTCTCATTTTCTTACATATGGAGAATGTTTAGAACATTTATCTCACAAAGAGAAGAGGATAATTAATCTTAAGGCTAAAAATTTCATCTTTTGGGACAATGGTTTGTACAAGCAAAACATTGATGGAATTTTTATACGATGTGTAGATAAGGCAAAACAAGACAAGTTCTTAGAATCTTTCCATGATTTAGCATGTGGATGACATTTTTTAGCTTTGGTCATAGCTCACAAAATCTTATGGGCTAGGTATTATTGGCCAACACTTTTTTAGGATGCATATGCTTAGGTGCATAAATGTGAGAAGTGCCAATAGTTTATGGGGAAACCTAAGTTAGAAGCCTTGCCTCTTAATCCTATAGTCATTGAAGAAACTTTTTAGCAATGGGGTATTGATTTCATTGGTGTAGTGAACCCATTATCAAGTGTAGGTCATAGTTATGTTCTCACAGCTACAGATTACTTCACCAAGTGGGTGAAAGAAATTTAGACCAAACATACCACTTCAGAGGTTGTTTGTAACTTTATTAAAGAGAATATCATACTAAGATTTGGTGTGACAAATAAGATTGTAACTGATAATGCTGCATGTTTCACATCCCATGAGATGACTCAATTTTTTTTAATATGGGATCATCTTGTCTCATTCTTGTGATTATTTCCCTCAAGGAAATGGCCAAGATAAGTCAAGTAATAAGAATTTGATAACTATCATTAGGAAGTTGGTAGAAGATAATTAGAGAACTTATAAAAAACCATTATATGATGCATTATGGGTCGATCCTATCACTCCCAAGTGAGTAATTGGTATGCCCACTTTTCAAATTTTATATGGATTGAATTCAAAAATAACTATCACATTAGAATTACCTACTCTTAGATTGGTTAAGGCAATTGAAGATGAAACATTTGAAAGCTCTCCAGAAAAGTGTATTATGTACATTGTTAAAATCGAGGAATAATGTACCAAGGTAGTGGATCACATTACTAAGCATTAGGGTCTATCAAGGAAATTTTTGACAAGAAAGCTAAATCATGAGAATTACAAGTTGGGTATCTAATCCTTTTGTGGGATAAAAGAAGAGAGTCAAAATGAATGCATGGAAAATTTGATTCGTTGTGGAGGGGTCCTTTTCTCATTCATCAACTTAAAGGGGAACACAGTTTCTTCTTGGCATACTTGGATGGAACACTATTATCACTGCCCTACGGTGGGCAACATCTGAAGCTTTTCACTCAATGAAGTTCTAGATAAGTTTGTATATTTTGTAAATATTTGTATATTCTTCTTTATTTTTGTTCTGCTCTAGTCTATCACTTGACAACATGGCCCAATGGAGAAAGGCACTTAGAGCTCTAGGATTATATTTCCTTTGAGTCTTTTAATGAATACTTGAGGAAATCCCCTAGTGGGAGCTAGTTGTTATCCTCGAATTTAGTAGGTTCAATTCATGGGATAACCCCTATGAAACTTATTCATTTTATAGCACATGAGTTTTAAGCTCATAAAATGAGGCAAATCTCTACCTGTTTGCATTTGTTTTTCCCAAAAAATTTGATCTTTTGAAGGAATTTTACTTTTGTGTAATTCAAAGAATTTTCTCCAAACTTCACTTTGTTCCTTTCTGTGTAAAGTCAGAGATTTTTCTCAATTTTGCGCTATTTTTCTCTGAATTTGCACATGCGAATTCAAATTTTTTCTTTGCTCCTACACATGGGCCCACCATTATACTAGTAATTAATACATATTAATTACCCTTATTATATATATTTAAACTATGTAATTTTATTTTTACCATTGTCTTTTCTCTCTCCTTGTCATTTTCAAGCTCATATGTATTTCTCCTCACCATTTTTGAATCCACTTGTTCTCTTCATTATTTTCATCGATCGATCTAGTTCATCTATAGATTCTTCCTCATCAAACTTTTAGTGAGATTTTTATTTTGTCTTTTTGAATTTATTTTTTATGGTTTTAGTGTTAATTTTCATTATTTATTTATTTTTGTTTCTTTTCAATGGTTGTTTGATTGAATTTATTTGTTTTTATTTTATGTTATCATACCCTCATAAGTCATGCAACAAATCAAAACCCTAGGGTGTAAGTTAGAGAATTTATTCCAATGTAAACCCTAAACCAAACTAACCAATTATGTGTACTTCAAAGAATTTTCTCTGAGTTACACATATCCATTTTCCCTCGTGCACTTCATATAATTTTATTTGAAGTACATGAAGCCTGGTGCACTTTAGAGAATTTTCTCTAAAATGCATTTGATTTTTTTTCCTGAGTGCATATCAGAGAATTTTCTCTAATATGCAACCTAACTTCATCCTTGTACATGTCAAAGAATTTTCTTTGACTTACACTCAAAAAATAAATCTTGGGTGTATGTCAGAGATTTTTCTCTGATATGCACCAAAGTAAACCTAAAACTTTCCAAAAGATGCATATCAGAAAAAATTCTCTGATCTACATCTAACTAACTAAATCATATTCTATTCAGATAATTATTTCTAAATTACACCAAAACCAAATTCAATTTATTGTGAAATTTGAATAATTTTCTCTGAACTATATTTTTCACAAAAAAGACAAAAAATGCTAACCTTGGATAATTAAATTTTCTTACTTGCAACCATCCAATCAATGACAAACATTTCTTTGAATAAGAAGACAATGAAGCACAAGTATCAGGGTGTCTTCTAATTATCCATATTTGATTCAAATATGGATAAAATTAGAGATATAGAAATTGGTCATGTGGACATGGTTGAGTTTTTAAAGAGATTGGGAAGGGAACCCATTGCACCTCATATGCAGGCAATACTTAATAGTGAAATTCATTTGGTTATTGCATTTCTAGTATTAGCACATGATTCTAATTTCATCTTGACCATGGTAGCACACTTTGATAAGGAAAGCAAATCAGTCAAGGATTTAAAAGGAAAGGTGATCATTCACCTTGATGAGGAATATATTGATAAGATTTTTTATCTTTTTGAGATTGAGGAATTTTCTAATTTAACTATGGATTCAGCTCAAGAAAATTATGATAGAGATCTTGAAAAATGTAAAAAGCATATCAATTTCAAATGGCTCAAGAATCTTTAACCCACCATTTCTTAATGGCCTAAGTATTTGTATTATACTAATTTTCTAGAGGAGATAGGGGATTTGATTACTCTTCTTAGCAGATTGAAAGGTTTGTCTATTTTAAAAGTTTTTCAAGAATGGATGTATCAATACATTCTAGTTATTAAAATAAACAAACAAAGGATCTTTTGGGGTAAAAAAATTAGTGATGTTATTTATCATTTTCTTTTTTAGGTAGCTTCTTCACTCAAGTTTTATAAGACTTCATATTTAGTGTATGCTACATCTAGTATAAAGTCTTTCTTGGGTCTAAATTATGTCGGTGAAAGGAAAAATGTTCCTGTATATAACCATTATCCACATCTAACTCTAACAAAAAGTGTCAAGCATTATAAGAGAGTTAATGATTCTTTTTTCTATACATTCATTTATATTCTTGACAAAGAACTTGAAAAGAAGAGAGTTTCAGACCAAGCATGGGCACAGGTTAATAAGGTTGGATGTATTTTCTTGTAATTCCTAACTTTTACATACATCAGGGTAGGAGGATTTGATGAATAGCTTACATGCTACAAATCATGGATCCTTCTATTTTATCTAGAGTAATGGATTCATTAAATAATATGAAATTTATTTAGCTATAATTGAGATTCAATTTCATATAACTACTTGGTATGATAAATAAATTGATGCATGGTTAAATTGGGAGAATAATTACAATACATGGTATGAGGATTTATTTCCTCTAATTGAAGAATTTGAGATGAAAATAGTTGCATGGACAGATTTAGAGGATACTTTCAACACATGGTATGCTAATTTTTTTCTTTTGGCTAAGACTATTTCACATTTGAATACACCTAAGAAAGTAATAGATGTATCTATGCCAGTAATAGAAGCACCCACACTAGAAATGCAAGAGCCCATGCTTGAAACTAACATTTCAATCAATTTGATGCATTCTTTGGTGGGGTTAGCTACTAAAAATATAATATATGGAAATAAAAATGCTAAGGGGGATGGAATGTATCCTCCATTGGCTCACCATGTAGACTATTTTGAGTATCCTTGTTCTAACTTTGAAATGGTGATCATGTAGTTTCAATTTTCATTGCTTGACTACAACCTATAGACTGACATATTTTCAATTAAGGTTATTCATCTCTATAAACATCTACCTCATGTTCTAGTGATTCAAATCCTATAAATTTTCCTATCCAAGTACAAAAAAAAAGAAGTGGAAGTCAAAATAGACACATAGAGATGCCTCTATCTGGTCTTCTACATATTTTTGATATGCATGGTTTGGCCTTCATTGATCCTCCTCCCATTTGGTATCATGTTTCAAAGGCAAAACATATTTAAGGGGGATGGAATGTAATATACCTATATAGTGGTATATATTGTATATTGGGAGCAGAATAGTAATATAGTGAATAGTAATAATAATCCCACATACATAGAATGAAAGAGTGGGATAGATTATAATAGTATAAATAAGAAGGCATAGGCCATTGTAAAATATCGAAGAAAAAGAATTGTAATAGAGAATTTCTCTTAATAAGGTAGCCCCCTCAAAGTGTTAAGTGATTTAGAGTTATTCCTTTCATAAAAGGAATAGAGTATTAATATAGTCAGTATTTTTAATTATTTTGTGTATTAGTTATATTAAGTTCTTAACATCAATAAAGTAGAGGGATGGAATACGGGTTTAGTAAAAAATATAAGGTTGAAAGATGAGTTTAGATCATGTCTGGGTATTTAGAAATGAAATGAAGAAATAAGTATAAAGTTACCTACAACTTGCTAGATAGCTAAAGCAATTTGGTCAGAGTGATAATATTTTGGCCTGCAAAAGTGATTTAGATAGAGGTTTGACTATATATTACTAATGATTACTTGTTAGAGGGATGTTTGATACCTTTGCAAGAAGATTTAATATCATAGACATGAATTTGTGGATTTATCCATCCATTTCTCCTCCTACTTCTCTCCTTTTATAAGATGAAGTTACTAAATGTACATGAGGAAGTTGCTAATTGGGATGGAGGATAAAGTTACCATTTATGATGATTTAAAGCTTGTCTATATTGCATAAGGAAAATTTTTAAATGTAGAATTTTTTATCCCTTATAGGTGGTAATTCTTTTAAAGTAAGTTTATAGGACCTAACCATCAACAGTCAATCTAACCATCGACAGTCAATCTAACCATCGACAGTCAATCTAACCATCAATGGTTAGGCTAACCATCAAAGGCCAAGGTTCTAGAGGAAAATAAGTTAAAAGTGGATGGATTTAAAAATTTAAGTTAGAGGATTTAGGTTAGGGGGTTTAAATTAATAAATGGGTTAAGTCAACTAGGTGGTCAACTAGCCTCAGGGTTAGGAAGGAGTTTAAGGTGTTTTAACATCTAAAACTATGTAGTTTTCGAGTGTCTAAACTAGTCAAGGTTGAGCTCTACTAGCTTGAGTGAAAGAAGGTACTTTTATGACCTTTTCACCATTATAATGCCTCCTTTTAAAAAGGGGGTGTCATAGATGACCTTATTATTTTAGCCCATCTAGTAGATTGAGTCCAACACATTAAGCTGATAGGCTAATTCTAAGGCTAGGGTCCTATCCATGAATAGGCATAGGAGCTAGAATGGCTTGTCTTTAAATATATGGACCTAGATTAATGTGAAATGGGTTGTAAAGAACTAGTCGAACTTAACTCTATCACTACTGAGCCATACATTTTTGTGGTCCATTATTCTAAAAGCATTAGCCTCCAGGCTAAGGTTAATTAGAACTAGGGATATGAAATACTCTAAAAATTGGTAGTAATACTACATGGTTGATAGGATGTGGGTCCATATAGAGATGGAGATCATTGTGTTAGGATGGGTGCCCATTTCAATGGCATTAATAGTGAAATATGAAGATAAGAACCTAGATTTTTTGTAAATGATCAGGTGGAGGAAAAAGGAGGAATACTTAAAGGCATTTTTTGCTAAAACAATTTCTAGCTCATTATGAATGGCAGTGATAATGGCATATATAAATTCCATCTTGTAAGATTTTTATTTTCTTATTGTATTAAAAAATGAGATCATACCTAACTATAAATTCCTAAATATGAATTCCAACATGAAAAGGGCATCCTTCATATCTTATACCTCAAATCTCAAAAGAGTGACGGGTAAAGGAGACATCTCCACATAATGACTATGGAAGGCTATGTTGATGAAATTTTGCTTTAGGGAATGGTTATCCCATACACTTTTTAAACTCTCCATAATACAAATGTCAGTACTAGGGTCACTCAGGAGCTAGATAATCTCTTGTATCATTGACATTGATATCCACTCTTAGGTGGTTGTTATATAATACTTCTAGTGTTGGAATCATATCTTTTTACATATAAGGTACCATGTATTGAGATAGATGACATAGAGTCATTGTTCCAAATATTCTCAAACATTTGGGTGTTGGTACCCTCTTATAAGCTCTTTGGGTTCTTGGCCAATTTGGGATCGAAGATCCCATCTACATAATCAAGGACCAATTAGGGTCCTTATAGTGCCCTTTGGATATACTCTTGACATTTGGTACTTTGGGCCTTGACTATGTAGGGGTAGAATCATATTATTTTATTTCAATAAATTAAGGTAGAGGGTCTTCATGACCACCCAATCTATGAGTTCTCTGCCTCTTAGGGTGACCTCTGCTACCAAATGAGGATGTAGAAGTGTCCATATTTTGATCCTTCCAATTATATTTTCTTCACTCTAAGGAAAATATTGAATATTAGTTTTATGCTCTTGATTTAGTACCCAATTTTTCATAATCTTGCACATAATTTTTTTCCAAAGAAGCTTTACTCAACTCATCTCACTTCTCTTTAAAAATTTTAATGCATTTAATTATTTGGATTATTCAAGAGGGTGGTTTTTATAGGCCCATAATTTTATCATGATCATCATGTATCCTTTTTTAAATTGGGTGCCCATAAATGCTAAAGGTGACACATACACTTGGGGATTTTCTCACAAGAGATTTATGGTGATCTTTATGGGAGATTATGTAATATAGAGTGCCTAGATATTAATTTCAAGGGGAGTGGGGTAGATAACCATCTATCAGTAGATGATTTAAAATTAAGGAGACCAAGGAGTGAAAACTTAGCATGGATCAATAATAACTTGTGCCAATGGCACTTATTTCAAGGGAAACAATAATAAAGAAAGGGAAACAAACTAAAAAAAGGGAAATTGACTAACTATGTACAAAGGGAATTGACAATTTAGTTGAAGTGATTTAATTGGATTTTATTAACTAAAATCTCCAAGGAATTTCCTTCTTCATCCTCCAACTCAAACACATTACCTTTTTGTTGCTAATGATGCAAAAAGGTCCTCTCTATGGGGAATCAAACTTTGCATTCTAACCTAACTTTATAGCTCTTTCATCATACTTTAAAACCAAGTCTTATAGATTAAAACCTAGGTCAGATGTCTTCTTGTCAAACCATTACTTGATTATCTACTATCAGGTGACCTTCACATCACTAGCCTCTTCTCTTGCTTTATGGAGGCTAAGCAATTCTACTGAATTAACCTTAATCACAAAGATCCCCACTTTATATATTTTGAAAGATATTGAGATCCATGTATGTTTGAAATGTATCTCCTAGGAGATAACTTGAAGGTATTATAAGGTCCTTCAAAATATCATCTATTAGTGCCTTTTATGTAAAGTAAAATTTCATTTGTTCCTTGAAGGATAAATCCACTCTTGTGCCTATTTGAAAGGTATCTCCTAGTAGATACCTTTAACAGGAAATCCACTCTTGTGCATGTTTGAAAGGCAGCTCCTAGGAGATATCTTGAATTTCTTATAAGGTCCTTAAAAATATCACCTAGTAGTGTCTTCTATGTAGAAGAAAATCTCACTTGTTCCTTGAAGTAGAAATCCACTCTTGTCACTATTTGAAATTTATCTCCTAGGAGATACTTTGAAGGGGAAATCCACTCTTGTGTATGTTTTAAGGGTATCTTCTAGGAGATACCTTGAAGTTATCTCCTAGGAGATACCTTGAAGTTATCTCCTAGGAGATACCTTGAAGGTATTACAAGGGCCTTCAAAATATCACCCAGTAGTGCCAAAATAGGAGATTAAACTTGTTGATGCACTTAATGTGTTCCTTGTGTCATTAGGGAATGGGGGAAAGTAAGAAACTCAATATTAAGTCCTAGAAGACTTAGGGCTTGATTTTTTTTATACAACTACCACTAGGAATAGTATAGAGATATGGTCACCACTTTGAATCTTTGAAAATTATTTCCTAAAACATAAACAAATAATGGTTATTTATAAAATGAACTACGTTAAAGTGATTCATGGGTGGCTTTAAAGGAGTGAAGGGTAAGGTAGAAAAGAGAATTTTCTTAGGATGATCAAAAGTACCTGCTCTTCTAACTTTTATGACAACAACACATAAAAATAACATTCACCAACTCTATAATATTAAAAAAATCTAAATAAACACATTTGAAGCTTTAAAGGAAAAGAAATGCATATGTCTAAAAGTATATATTGCATTAAATTACTCATTCATAGTAAATTACTTAGCACATTTTGTTTTAAATAAGATGAAAATAGAGAAAATTTACTAATAGAGTTGTCATCCTAGTGTCAAAACCAATATAATAGATGTATATATTTAGTGTTATTTCAAAATTAGTCAATAATAAAGAAACTATTAGTTATATAAAAATATGAGGAACAGAAACTATATAAATACACAATCAAGCACTTCAAACAAATTTTTGAATTCTTAACTCTCTTGTACTAATTATTATAAAAAAAAATTTTGATTACAAATAAGGGAAAAAAGAATTCACTTGTTCTTGGTTATTTTATTCCATTTCCACACCCTTCTTGAAATTTAAAAAATTCCTCGTAATGACATTATTTGGGTCCCAAGGTCTAAAATCATCCTTAGGCAATAGGTATAAATCTCTATGCCTTACAGTCACAATGATATCATACCAATTTTTGATCTTAGTCCTCCACAACTTGTAAGGAGTCTTATGGGAGACTATATTCTTCTTGTTTTTGAAGACACAATAAATTCCATGTAGTAGTTGATAAGCCATCTCTTCCTTATCTAGTTTCATAGGTACATATCTTAGCAACCTAAGATATAACCAATATCTATGAAGGTGATCAAGATACCTTGGTTCATTTATTTGAGAAACCCATCCTCACATCTTATCCTTCCAAAAATACCATATACTAGGTTAGTACATGGCATAACCTTTAGCTCCACTATGGCCTTGTGGAAACTAGTAACATTGATTATAAGGATGTCAGAAGCCAATTAGATTATGTGAGGCATTGTCTCAGCCTCATCAATGGCCCTATTTACTTTTACATTGATGTAAACTCTGTTATAATGTATGTTCACTAAGTTTATGGCCTTGAGGATGTATTATGTGTCTTTTAAAATAATTGAATTACCATATTGGAATAGGAAGTCATCATTTCTAAAAGAGGTTCTCTTACCCAGGGTGGAGGGACCTAATTATCACATTTTTTCAATATTCTAGGTAGAAACCAATGTCTTTCTATATCTCTATACAATTTTTGAGCTCCAAAAATGGTGGTTGGGGTGCAACTTGTGAGTAGATTAAGTCTTTGTTGTATTGGAAGAAGGCAGCTAGTAGAGAGAAAAAATGTGTATATCTTCAAATGCAAATGTAGGTAACAATAGCCAAGTTTAGTAGCCTTTTGAAAGATTTCTTTTATTAATGCAACATAGATGGTGATTATGGTTCATTCCTTATTAATGGTAATCTTATCAATTCTACATGTGTTTATAACAACTTCAAGCTATTACTTTTGGTATTTAATTACGTTAGAATTGAAATTTATTTCTAATTTGAATTTGATCTAACATCGATGCTTTATTTGACAAGTGTCTCCTTTGGATGCTCTCTCATAAGGCTATCATATCTTTCCTTGATAGGTGTCACATTCAAAAGCATATTAGAGATTTCCTTGACAAGTAACACCTTCAGAAGGCTTTTAGATAACTGTTAAAAACTTGGCATTAATCATGTGGCTTAGATGGATACATGCATCTCTTTTGAAGGTGATCTCATAGATCTTGGGATACATCTTCATGGGGATGACATATGGTATCATCATACAGGCTTAAAGGGTACATGTGTCACTTTCATGGGTAAAAAGACTTGAGTATCCCTCTAATTTGATGTATATTCCCTTCAGGTCCATTTGAGATCAATGTGTGTCCACACCATGTTGTATCCATCTAAATCTCACAAGATCTCAAAAGTAAGACATTTGGTAACACCCAAGCCATTTGATCAAGGATCGATGGTGAAATGTATCTCTTAGGAGATACTTTAAAGGATAAATCCAATATTGTGCATGTTTGAAAGGTATTTCCTAGGATATACCTTGAAGGTATTATAAGGACCTTCATAATATCTCCCAGTCATGACTTTCATGTAAAATAAAATTACACTTATTCCTTGAAGGAGAAATCCACTCTTATGCATGTTTTAAAGATATCTTGAAGGATATACCTTAAAGGGGAAATCCACTCTTGTGCATGTTTGAAATGTATTTACTAGGAGATACCTTTAAGGTATTGCAAGGACCTTCAAAATATCACCCAAGAGCCTTCCATGTAAAGGAAAATTCCACTTGTTCCTTGAAGGAGAAATCCATTCTTGTGCATGTTTGAAAGGTATCTCCTAGGAGATAACTTAAAGGATAAATCCACTCTTGTACATGTTTAAAAGGTATCTCATAAGAAACACCTTAAAGGTATTAAAAGGGCCTTCAAAATATCACCCAGTAGTGCCTTCCACATAAAGGAAAATTCCACTTATTCATGTTGAATGTATCTATTATGAGATACTTTCAATGTTCCCTTAAATATATGACAACACCCTTTGAAGTATCTCTTAGGATATTCTATCAAGTGCATTTTAATTCCTTCAAGTTACCCATAAAGGTATTAAAAGACCCTTCATGGTATATTGAAAATTACCTGACCCTTCAAAATTGTTGGTTAAATGTGTTTCAATAGACATGGGGAAGGGGTCACCTCATCTTCCAAGTACATGCAAGATACATTACATGTCTTAGTTATAATTTTAATTCTAAATGTGGTTAAAACCATATAGAGTTATCTTACAATTGTTAATAACTTAAGTTATCCTTTACAAAAATCATGTTACATGTGTATGTTTACAAAAATGAATAGGCAACTTTACAATATGGTTCAAACTATAAGAAAACTATAAATATAGAAATATACACCACTATAGAAATTTAAATGCAAAAACTTGGTCCTTCATGGCTATGTTGATGTCTAGATGGCTACATGGACTTTAATTGGATTTGTAACTATGGCTATTGAATTATAACTAGATGTGGTAGCTTGAGTCTTCTTCTTATTCACCTCTATGTCAAGCTAGCATTTATGTGATACATCATGCTGCTACCAAATTATGTCCAAAATCAAAAGAGGGGGTTTATGAACCCTGCCAACCTATCCTATTAGTTTTTCATGATCTACATTGGTCATCTATAAGTTGATCTTGAAGATTTCAACTTCAGTCACCTTCTTCCTAGCAAATCTCAACTTGACTTTAATGTCCTCCAATAGTAGTCCCTCCAAACATTGATTAAAATTATCTAAAGACTCATAAATAAGTTGATCAAAGTTAATATTATTAATCAACTTCCCTATAGCATCCTTTACTTTCTATAATTTCAAATCATTCAAAATTTGGATAATGAGGGCCTCCTACTCTTCATATTTGGGAACCAGAGCCCCAACTACTATTACCCATTCCCTAACCTCTTTTATCTTGATGACCACCAAGTTGAGTATGTTGGATGCCTCTAATAGTGTCATTAAATATAGGTGGCTATAAGCCTTATTAGTTATGTAAACAATTAACATCTTCAATTTATTCTCATTATATTTGAAAGAATTAGAGAATTGGTGAGTATTAGCAACATGGGGGGATAATTCACCTTGCATAAACTCTAATGCCTCCAAATAATTGTATCACTTTGATGCTACCTCTTTGAACTTATTTTTAATTTTATATAGGATATGCACAATCTTCTATTTATTTTATTTGTTCCAACTCTACCTCTAGTTCTTATCTAGCCAGCTTTGTACTTTCATAAATTTCCACCATGGCATCCTTATGTGCTTCAGCTATAGATTTGAAGTCTTCATTATAGGGAGATTACCCCAATTATCTATTTTGTCTTTTGGTCAAAGAAAATACCTCTTGTCTTTCTTCAAAAATTGATTCCGTATAACATCATCTTCTAGCTTCCTCTTCCTTACCCTCTGAATACTCCTAGATGGCTTGTGAAACAAAGTTGTAATAGATGGGAGCTCTGTTACTTTGAAGCTAAGCATTTGAGAGGTTTTGGCACTTAAATCATTGGCCCATGACAAATTTTTCAACTAGTTTAGGTGTATCTCCTTTTTCATTATGACCATAACTTCTTCTTTAACTTCCTCAACTAGTTGTTACTTTTTTGATGCCTTCATAATTGTATCAAGAAAGGAAGGCCAAATAATCTTAGACCTATCCAAACCTCCATATTAGGGGAGTGGATGGAATGTGATAACATATGTATTTTCATTATTTCCTTTGATTGATATAGTGATAATGGTTTCCTAACATGGAGTTGAAGATGGGATGGAGAGAGTGATTTGGATGGATGAGACATGGAGCTAGGGAGTGGCCATGACTATCTCAATATTCTTGGATGCCCTTTTGATTTTCAATTATCTAATTATGGTAGTGCCAAATTGAATATTAGAAGTAGCCATGATGGAAGTGGATGACATGGTGGTGGAAGATGGATCAAAGGTAGTGGAAGGTAAATCAATAATGGTAGCATCCTTCTCAATTCTTGGGATGAGTAGAGGAAAATAAAAGAAAGAGGAGGTGGTTAATGGATCATTAGGATTATAAGTAACAACTTCCACCTTGGTATTTTTTTAAAATTGATGAAATTGGCATAAATGTAAAAATAGGAATAAAAGAAGAAAGCAAGGAGGTGGTCTCTATAGATAAAGCCTTTTTACCTATTATGTCTTCCATAGATGGTGATTTCCCCTTATCATCTTTGAGGCTTAGAGCCTTGGATTTATTTAACTTTGATTCTTCATCAAAATCTTCTTCTTCTTGTTATACTACTATTTGTTGGGGCATTACAAGAAAGCTTTGAGATTTTATTATTGTGGGACTATCTGTGGGGGAAGTCATAGGCTTCCTTTTATAAAAAATAGTAGTCTTAGGTTGTAAGGAGAAGCTTTGATGAATTGAGGCATCTGATTCTTGTGTTCTTGTGGGGGTATAAATTACACTAGTAATTGGGGGATATTGTCCTTTCTCTTCCTCATTAGAGGAATCTAGATCGATGAGGTTTCCTAAAGCTCCCCCAAGTTCAGGTTCACTCAACCTTGATTCCTTCTTGATAACATTCAACTTGAAAGAAAGCTCCTATGATGGATCTCTTTTTTATTTAGACTACTTTTTGGGCTAGTCCTTTTAAAAGTTTGAGGATGTCCATCCTACAAAGAGTGGATTTTTATCCTACAATTCCTTCATAATGATTGAAGGTTCTTCTTGAATAACCCTTAAGTGATCCTCCTTCAAAATAATAACCCTTTAAATTTCCAAGACCTTATCATCATTCAGTGCATTCATGAATAAAAATTCATAATCATGATGGATGTGTTGGTAGGGGATATAAAGGCCTTGAATGTGTTTTTAGATGTAGCTATGAGGATCCCAATCCCCTTGTGGTACTATGGGAAAATGATAACTCTTTATTTTTATCCATGTCTCTAAATTTATTTCTCATTATGTATATCATCTTTCTAATGATCATATGGTGCCCATAAATTGTGTTCATCTTATTTTAGAGTAAGTCATCCTCAATGCTCCACCAGAGCTAGAAAATAATTTCTTTCTTAGCCAATTTATTAGGCACATATTTTGGAAGGATTAAAGGATGAAACTTACGCTTGATGATCATGATAATAATCTAGTTAGGATACAAAAGATAATCACCTCTTTCAGATAGTGTCTTCATAATGCTTGCTCCAACTCTAGGCATTGGAGGCCCATGGATTGCTTGCCAGACTTGAGGATAAACATCCTCAACAATCCTCACCATATTTTTGGTATAAACATAGATATGTAGAAATTAAAAATGATTAACAATGTGATTTTTGATATAGTCAGTAACTAGGATCCATATCTTATCAAGGACTTTATACAATGTTCCCATTATAAAATATAAAAGATATAACATCATATAGAAGTGGGCCACTAGAGTGGGCCACTTGTCCTTATGAATTATTTTTTCTCTTAGCTTGTATAATATAATTTCACCTAGGTTAAATGTTACATCATTGGTCAAACTCATATACAACAATGGTACCCAATCCAAATTGATGAAATGAATGTTGGGCATTCTATAGAGCCTATTGAGTAACACCATGCCAATCCATACTTCCATCCTAAATTTATTCATTAGAGTGGGATTATTTCCATTGTATGTCATGGTTTCCTTAGAGAGAAGCCATGAATTACAAACCTTTTCCATAGTATTATCTTAATTCCATGAAACTAGCATGTGTTTGTCAAAATAAGCATCTAGTGCTGGTAGTGATAAATACCTCTTAAAACATGTTGTAGATATGCATGCCACAACCATTTGGTTACCCATATGGTGCAAAAAATAATCATGCATAAACTTACCTATGAATAATAAGTCTTAAAAGAGGTTTATACATGGCATCACCTTGAGCTTGGCCACAACCAAATATAATCCTTATCTTTTAAGTGCTAACAAGCTTATTATGAATAATCACACTGAGGAAGATAGATTTCCATCTAGTGAAAATATGTCAATAAAATTGATAACATCCCATAATTCATAGTAGTTCCTATACTTCTTGTTTAAAATGGTGGCATCATAAATTGTGTCCTTGAATTTGGTTAAATCTTTAATAAAAAATGGTGATGGTGAAAGTGATCTCCTGAATATTTTAGACAAAGATGCCATTGAAATTATGTATAGTACTTGTAGTTTGTCTATGTGCTCTATGAAAAATTATCCTTTCCTCTAGTGACTTGTTTACTTTCAATAATCTCACAAGTAGCTAGGGCTTTTCTTATGTAGGTAGCAAACAAGTTCAAATTCATTTGAGATCAATGAAGACATCAATGGTTGCATGTCATGTATATATCCTTTATAATTCAATTATTATTTGTGCATTATAAATTCCCAACATTCACATGTTTCATATTTTATTAATAGTTTAAATCTAGTTAATTTTATTGGTGGGTATCCTTAGCAAGTATAGGGAAGTATTTTAATTTAGTGGCTAAGTATAGTGGGATTTCAATAGTCAGGAATCAGGAGTCAAGTTTTATATTGTGATTTAGCTTTAAAAATATCTAAATAATTTTTTTGAAAACAAAGGTCAATACAAAAAACTTGAATAAAAAAATCACCATTATAATACAAGTCATTCAGAACATTTGTTCACACAAAATGTCCAATGCAAAAAATCCAAAAAAAAAGGTTCAAAGACTAAAAGTCTCGAATAAAAATTTTGAAGACTAAAATCCATTGGACAAAATGTCTAAACAAAATACCTAAAGATTAAAATATAATAATAAGGCTCGATCAAAAATTTTGAAAACCAAATCCTAAATATAATTCTTCTAAATAGAACTAAGTCCTAGAAAGGTCCTTTAAGCTATCACCCAGTAGTGCCTTCAAGGTCAAGGAAAATTTCAATCGTGTGCATGTTGAAGGTGTCTCCTAGGAGATAATTTCAATTTTACCTTCAATGTATGACAAATCCCTTTGAAGTATCTCCTAGGAGATTTTGTTCAACGGATTTTATTTCCTTGAAGGTATGGCAAAGCTCTTGAGTGTAAATATTGTTCAATAAAAAATGATGCAATGATGAATTTTCATTGTTCAACTCTCTCTTGATGATCTCATGAGGTCTAAAATTTTGATGGGTTTCACATTAAATCTTAGAATTAAGACACCTTTACCACTCAATAAGATCTATAATATACCTTATACACAATAATCAATGTATTTTTTACTACCTTATTTGATTGAAAAACCTATTTACTCATTAAATATTTTTTACATGATAATAATGATAGGCAAGTTCAACCTTGAGGTATCTACTAGGAGATTCCTTCAAAGTCCTTGTAATACCTTAATGGATGATTTGAAATTATTTCCTTAAGGTTAAAATGAAGTTATATTAATGGGTGACTTGAAATTATCTCCTTTGGAAAGTTTTACTTTGAGAAGTTTTCTAGTATAGGAGGAAGGGTAGAGTAGAAAAGAAAGTCCCTAGGGTCTCAAGATTTACTTTTGAAGATGGATTCTTTGTGTACAAGTGTTTTTATAACCAATTTTTATTGTGAGTATGTGTTACACACATATAGAAAAACACAATCAAGAAGTCTGGGAAAGTTTGATATAGGAAAACTCAAAGATCTGGGCTAGAGATTAATCCAAGTAAATACCTTGAAGGAGAAATCCAATCTTGTGCCTATTTGAAAGGTATCTCATTGAATCCCTTGTACACCTCAATAACATTTGGAAATTTTAACCTCAAGGTATCTGTGGATTATAATCCACATTTTGAAGTTTTGGGGAAGTTAGCCTTTTCATCATGGATGTGCTCAGTAAAGTTCATTAGGTGGTGTATCAGCCTCCTCTTTCTTGGGTTCCCATTATTAAATTTTTAGCTAAGTATATGTCCCTTTTGATAATGAAAAATGTCATCATGAATCTCCTAAGGAAATAAGGGAGTTATTATTTAAACAAAAAGTGTGCCATTGTCCAAGGGAAGTGGTCCCCATTTATAACAAGATTTCTAGAGGTAGTTTGGATGGAGACATGCATCACCATAGCACTTCTTCTAAGTATCATGGGAATCTTGATGTGGTATAGTTGTACCATATCTAATATTTTGAATACCAACTACACTCATGAGCCAAATCTCCCCACTTATTTATAATTGCCTCATCATGAGTATGAGTGTCAGATTCTAGGTGTCATTTCATCATGAGGCTATTGTGCTTAAATATTTAAGGCTCATTTATTTTGTAAAAGGGAGGGCACATTAAATAATATAAATTGTCATTATGTTTATCTAAGATAATCCATTGTAATAATTAATTTTGGAATAAAAATAGTATTAGTTATTTATTTTGATATTATGACCTTAATTGGTGACCCTTGTGGGAAGGATTGAATATTGTATATTGTGCCTTTTAGCCTTTTGTATTTTATTATCCACCTAATAATGAAGAGGATGTGGTGTTCTATATAAAATTGAGTGAAATCCATTTTTTTTTCTTTTTTTTTTAAAATTTTATAGTATTGACTCTTATTCATATTGTAGGCTTTAAATCATGCATATACTCGATTAATTGTCTATAATGCCTTAAGGGTTCAATATATTTATGAAATTTTAGGAACAAAAACTTTAATAATATTGATGCATCACCTTAGTTAGTTTGGTTTCATTTTTATTTTCATTTCCTCCTTCCCTTTTTTACCCCCCATTAATTTAAATAATTAGCTTTTAAAATACTGGAGGTTGTTTCATACATCATAATTTTGTCCCACATTTGTAAATATTTCCATAGGAAATTATTCACCAAGAGTGAGAGTTTTAGGCATCAATAGTATCCACTAGGAGATTCCTTCATGGCTAACTAGAAGGAATCTCTTATGAGATACCTTGAAGATATTACAAACCTCAATAACACTGGGTAAGTTCAATATCAAGGTATCTAATATGAGATTCCTTCGAAGGACTTGTAACACCATCATGGGTAACTTGAAGGTATATCCTAAGAGACACATTGAAGATATTAAAAGGACCTTCAAGGTAATATAAATTTTTAAAGGTACAATAAGGTAGTTATTTAGATCTAAAACTATTAATGTAATAGGGAAAATTGTTAAACTAAATTTAGGTGAAAATAGCATGTGCACAAGAGGACCTAAAATGTGCACTCTTATGTTCATCATATTATTTCCAATGTGTGTTCTCCCAAGTATTAGAGGTCCCTTCAAGTTATATAGTTATCAAATAATAGTGCTTTCAAACTGAAGGAAAGTTCTACTAGGAGATAAATTTAATGTCCTTTTGAATGTATGACACCACCCTTCAAGGTGTCTACTAGGAGATTCATTCAAGGGCCTTAAAATACACTTTTAATACCATCATGGTTAACTTTAAGGTATCTCCTATGAGATGTCTTATAATAAAACTTCACTCTTGTGCATGATTGAAAGGTACCTGTTGATGGGCATTTTGACACATATTAGAAACATACTTCCCCCTCATATTTCTCCTTTAAAACAAATGTTTATGGATTCCTTTTCCCATCAGAGTATATTGGTTGGTGCACATATAATTTATTTTTGGTTTGGTCATATCTTATTAGTTTAAGTGCAAGTAAATGCATATATTATGAAGATTTTATATGTATTTTATATTTTAGTTCATCATAAAAAAAATTCATGAACCGATACAATATGTAACTTGAATTTTAAAAAATATCATTATTTAAATCATTTTAATTGCTTTGAAAAATGACATTAAGTGAGAAAGTAATTCCCACATGTAAAAGGCAGAAGAAGGCCCCACTCCAAGAGAATTTGGATAAAAGGTAGAAGAAGACCTCACTTTAAAAGAATTTGGATATAGTAAATTTAAATTACCAAAACTAAAACTAAATCCACATCAATATCTTATATTTTATGATGGTGAAAAAATTCCTCTTACCAATTGATATTTTGAGTTGTTTAGTATGCTAAAAATGGATGTAAATATATACTTATTTAGCACTACATCAGGAAAAGAATCATCTCTGATTGGAATAATCATTGCCTATGATAAGGATAAACTTGAAGATGCCCTTCAATTACTGGAAGTATGTAATGAAGAAGAGGGAATTCTTCATCGTGCTATATCTAATTTCAATAAATTTACACATAGTAAAATGGAATTGACAAAAAAATATTTTTTTCATTCTTATGAAACATTTGGGTTTCATTTGAATAGCTATGACAACCTTCAAATGTTTGGATTGATAGAAAGAGATAATCTGGTCATTAAAATACAAAATATATTGAAATAAAAACATGAATAAGGGGAAACAACTATTTCTACTTTCTACCATGCAAACATGTACTTAAGATACCTTAAAGTCATGATAGAAAAAACATTGAAGAAAATAAGACAAGAAAGGGAAACATATTTATATATAGATTTGAAAGAGACCATAAAAGTACTCACATCAATGGAAAAAAATAAGATTGAACAAAAGGATGGAACACTTTTGTTAACATATAATTTTGATCAAACACAATGAATTCTTTACATGTTATATTTCCTCTAAAATTTGAACATTCTTGTAGAGCTCTATGAATTGGGGGACACTAATATCAAAATAATAAATCTAAATGAAAGAGGGGTGAATTATATAATTCATTCATTTTTAAAACATAATGAGGTTCCAATGAAGGATGCTTTGTTAATTCCTTTTGATCCAAGTAACCCTCAATGTATTATTGAATTAAAGGAAATCCTAGAAGATATGATGGAGAAAAAAATCATAAAGTTTAAAATTTTAGATGGCCAACACATAATTACTGTACAATAGATAATTATTTCAGAGAAGGAATACAATTCACTATCATTGAGAAATAAATGTTCTATTAGAAGGACAAGATTTATGAAAACTTATACTTTGTTCCATATTATGCACAAAATATACAACCAATATAATGAAACCAATGAAATAATTTATAAGGCTTCATTTTTAGAAAGAGATTGATCTACATGTGACCTTATCCAACTGAGAGGTTAGAAGAATCTTGAAATAGGTAAAGAATATGGAAGAAATACATGACCAAGATAGACACTTGTTCACACAAATGAATTATTCAACACAATAATTGTAGGAGAGAAAATGCCTTCTTTTCATGGAATAATCCATTTTTTATTGTTTTGATAAGGCATTTGATTTTTTTAAAAGTGGTACTTTACTTGGTTTAGATAAGGAATATATAAATCTGATTGATATAATAATAGTTAGAAATATTCAAGGTCTTTCAAACAAATAAAAAATAGAACTAGCAGATTTATTGGAAAAATGATCTATTTCCTTCCTAAAAACCCATGGTACAATAACATGGATACTTGGTGTAAAAAGGTGAAGCTATAAAGTAATATATTATTAAAAACTATAGATTATTTTAGCAACCATGATTTGACACTATCACCAAACAAAACAATCACACCTAAAGAGGTAATGGATCATTATACAATTTATGCAAAAAGGTTTGATGGTTTGTGTGTCCTAAGTGAAGTTATTTAAAAAGATAAAAAACGTTGGGAAGCATTATCTCAAGATTCATTAAGAATATTAAAAAAATATTTACATAATGATGGAGGTTAACTTCTCGACATAGATGTATAAATATTCAGTTATTATTACAGGCCCCCATTTCTTTAGCCATCCATTTTAGAAGATTTTAATGAAATGTCCATTCTTGGTCTGAACGTTGATTTGATAATTATTGATCTTTTGAATCTCCTTGAAAGTTTTATGGAAGAATGTATTCACCTATTTCTTTAGTCTTTGATTGATAAAGTTATTGTCAGTATTAGGAGTCAGTGGAGAGCCAAGCACATAATTAACTCATGCACAAATAATAATGGAGAGCCAAATAGAATAGATTATTTCAACACAAATACTATTCTATACACTAATATATTTTGATTAATTAAAATCATATAGAACATATACTAATATAGGAAAATATTTCCTATATCTAGGGATTCCAAAATCCCTATAATATCTCTCATATGAAACTCCTATAATAAATAATATGATATATTGTTATAACATATAATAATATAACAATATAAAATCTAATATCATGATATTGTTAATATAAAAATATTTTGATATACAAACCTACCACCTATATTTACCTCTCAATAAATATCTATCATAGTAAAAACTAATTTACTATTTACCATCTCCTAAGTACCAATTTTCACCTAATGTGAAAACTAACCCCAACATTCCCTCCCATAGTTTTTACATGGTATAATATATCTCTAATTTTTATTATATCATGCTTCACCTCTATGTACTCATGATCTTCATATATGTGTCATCGCACATCTCTTCACTCACACTCATCTACAATTGTTTTTTACAGGTTTACCAATAACCTTCCAATATTAGTTTTCACAGGTTCACCAATAGCCTTACAAAATTGTTTTCTCAAGTTCACCAATAACCTTACAAAATAGTTTTCTTAGGTTTACCACTAACCTCACAACATTGTTTTCAAAGGTTTATCACTAACCTTACAATATGGTTTTACCAAGTTTACCACTAAACTTTCATCATGATTTTTACCATGCTTTTTAGATCAACATTCTCTAATGTAAATATACAAAAGGGTTACAAGGGAATATCACACACAAGTGAACAAGTACAACTATTTATTTTTCACATAACTAGAAATAATAGTAACTACCACACCACATTGAAAAAATGAAATATGTAAATAACACACCACACACATCACTAAAACATGATGTAGCCCCATTATTGGTGACTGATGAGAGGTCACTAAAAGACCTCCATCCTCCATGTGGCCTCAATCCTTCAGTATAGGACATTGCTTACTCAATCAATAAAGATTTATTCTTTAGGTGCCAGATTTATATCTTTGCTATGTTGATGTTTTATTAGTTGAGTGTTCTCTAGCTTGGTGTTTGCTTCGTATCTTGCTTCAAAATTCTTTTAAATTTTGATGTTTTGGTTTTTCATATTATGGATGTCTATTTCCACTGATAATACATTCATAAGGATTTTTTTTATTTTTACAATATTTTGATAATGACTCATTTTTTACATTAACCTAATTAACCTAAATGAAAAGACTCAAAACATGACTATATACCATTTCTATTTAATAGACATTAAAATAACCACTGAACTTTGATTATATGCTTTAAAAAAATGATAGTATGGTTTTTAACTAGTCGTATGACAATAAACATATAAAAAAATGTCTAAAACTATATCATTTTATTGAATTAACATAACATGACTTAAAATTTCTTCAATTTTAAATTTAAATAAAGAGCACCTAAAAACAAATTGACTCACTATAACCATGACTCAACTAAACAACAAAAGACTTGACTCACTTTGATTGCATTTAATATTGACACCTAGACTACGCAATAATATGACAAAACAAAACTAAAAATATAGACTTTTTATGTGTAGACCAGCTTAAATCCTTAAGATTTAAACCGAACATAAAATAAATAATCTAAAAATAAAGACTTAAAAATAACTTAGTATTTGTTTGAGCTGTGAGTGAGCTAGAAGGAATGCACAGTTGAGTTGAGTTGAATATTGAAGACTTCAATGCAATGCATATTCTAATGTAAGAGCGATGGACTATCAACAACCATTTACATTCAAATTCATGCATGTATTCCAATGTAATTAAGGATGAAATAGCTAAGTGGTTCACTGAGAGTGGATAATCTACATTAGTTTAAAATTTTCTATGCATCGATATGAAAAAATATGTCATCCAACTTGATTAGAAATTCATATGCTTTAAGATTACAAAAAGGTGTAGAATGGATTTTTAGCTTTTTCAAATTGATCAAAGCCAAAAAATGTCTAATGATAAGATGGTGGCATTGGATTTATACACTTAGTAGGAAGAAATTATATATATATATATATATATATATATATATATATATATATATATATATATATATATATATATATATATACACATACATACATATATATATACATATATATATATATATACATATATATATATATATATACATATACATATATATATATATATACATATATATATATATATGTATGTATATATATGTATGTATATATATATATGTGTGTGTGTATATATATATATATGTATATATATGTATATGTATATATATATATATGTATATATATATATATGTGTGTGTATATATATATATATATATGTATATATATATGTATATATATATATATATATGTATATATATACATATATATATATATATTATTTCTTCCTACTAAGTGTCTAGCTAGATGCAATCCACTCATACGTTTTTACTAAGTTTTTGTCAAAACTAGTAATGTCTCTCAATGTTAGGGATCTGAGGCATGCAACTAAGATCATTGACATCTTACACAATACATATAGATTGATAATGATTACAAAAGTGAGTCTAATAATGTTGAATATCATTAAAATGATCTATTTAACCCATTCATATGACTCACAAAATTGAGCAGACATTTCCCCAAAGACTAGACACTTAGAACACAATACAAAAGTGATTATACCAAATGATGGTTGTAAAAATAGTGAACAAGATTTAAGACCTACACTTGGGGTTGATCTTCAAATCCAAGGCACTATGTTACACCCATCATCTTTGATTGTACTGATCTGATATCATTTTTAGGAATCATTGGAGAGCCAAACACATAATTAACTCATGCACAAAGAATGATGGAGAGATGAATACAATATATTATTTCAACACAAATAATATTCTACACATTTATATATTCTAATTAATTAAAATCATACAAAACATATACAAATATATAGGAAAATATTTCTTATATTTAGGGATTCCCAAATCCCTATAACATCTCTCCTAGAAAACTCCTATAATAAAGAATATGATATATTATTATAATATATAACAATATAAAATTTATTATCATAATATTTTTAATATAAAAATATTCTAATATACAGGCCTACCAACTATATTTACCTCTTGGTAAATATCAATCACAGTAAAAACTAATTTACTATTTACCATCTCATAAGTACTAATTTTCACCTAATGTGAAAACTAACCCAAATATTTGGGGCCTTCAATGTATTTATCATCCACAAACTAATTATTATTTTTTGCATTTGGACCTCTCTCAAAAATCTACATGTTGGTGATTTCCATTCCATGTAAGAAATGAGTGTCATAATATTGGTTCTAGATAGTGATGGATTCAATTGGACTTATATTATAGGTATCAATTTTTTTTAGGATCCCACTGATTTTTAGCATCAATATTTCATCCTCCATTCACAATAAAGTAAATTAGAGGAGGATTTTGACATCTATAAAGACATACTAAAATTTTAAATGATTGGTTCACATAAAATAGGAAGGCCATTCAAAAATAAACTATATAATTTCTTTTGGGAGAGACTTATCTCTACTTTCAATAATTCGGATACATGTGACATGTTAGGGGTATATACAAAAGATGAATTAGTGTGTTCTTGTATAAAACTGCAAAGAAATTTATCTTACATTATAAAAATTGAAGAACAAATAATTTTTAATGTTTAATTTTAAAAATGTTTGAAAAATTGAGAGCAACCAATACAAAAACAATTACTTCAATCAATATTGGGTGCATAACATTTTTAATTTATTTTATAATCATGCTTAATTTCCTAAATATAACATCTTAGCAATATTTCAGTGTGCAACACTAATAGCATTGCATGCAAGTGAAGAAACAATAATAACAAAAAATCATATCAATGAACATGACACATTACAAGTTGAATAAGGTAAGATAAGATCATGCATATTATTTAAATTATATAATTTTTTATTTATCAACTATTTATAATACTAACAAAATATTTCTTCATATTTTTATGTCTCAATAAAAATAGTTCACAATGCAGCTCTAGAAATTTGTGTCTTCAACACAACAACCCATGACACAGATCTATAGGTTGTTACCTCCATGAAAACAACATAAGATAAAACTCTAAAATAAGACACATTTTTAAAAACACATATCAAATCAGTTTATGACAAGAATTTTTAGTTACTAAATTATATAATACCTTGTAGGGAATAAAGAACCAAAGGTTCAATGAAAGAGTGCACCCATACAAACTACAAAAAGGCAAAAAAAAAAGGTGAAAACCCCTTTCAATAAATGTGTAATTATACAATTTCATACATTTATAAAATATATTAATTATCTTTATTTATTTAAACATATTACAATTGAATTTTTTTCATGGACATGAGATTGTGAAAGATAGTAAAATATAGACTTGCATCAGCTTGGGATTTGGAAGTGTGGGTTCATTTGATTGTTGTGTAGGCTTGAATGAGGTTGTATTTACCCATTAAAATTTTGTTTACATGTTTAATTTACCTAGTTTAAAATAACATAATATGTGTTATACTATGTCTTCAATACAATAAATTTTGATGTAGAGTATCCATGTGTTCTTTATCAATAAAAAATAAAGTATATTGTAATAGAAACAATTATATTTTCGTTGATTTAAACATTTTTTAATTTGATGTGTCTTATTGGAATTATATGAAGGGGCTTCAACTATTAAGTATATATTCATTTGAAACTAGTGATAGTGAACTTTAGCTTAGAAGAGTAAATCCTATTTTGTTTACTATTATGGGTTGTATAAACATATAAATATGTATTGGTATGCATAAGAATACTTGATAATTTTATTACTATAAGAATATAATTATTGGTTGATCAATGTTAAATTCCTATCAATGTCTATGAGAAACAAGTTATGGTGAAATGAGATTATTTCAAAATATGATAAAGTTATGGTCAAGTTATAAGGATTCAATATGAACATTTATATGCATATGTATGTTATGAAACTAGCCATAGAGATGGTACATATGTGTATAATTAAAATAGTTACAATGTGCCTAATCATTTATTTATTTTTATATATGTTTATATGAATTTTTATAAGATTGAAAGAAACATAAAAAAATGCATCAAATGAAATGCATTATGTTTATATGTTATAATAAGAAATGCAAATCAAAAGTGCATCAATAACCAATATAGTAACATGTAAAATATTTTATTATAAAATTTCCATATTATATTTCTTATAATATAATATTGTTAATAAATCATTCATTTTTGTTAAACAAATTACAGACATTGCAAAGGAGGAGCTAAAACTGATTTCATACAAACTATTGATTTTGGGGTTGGATAACTTATTTATTGTGAACAAAAACAAAGATATTAAAATTAATGATAAGGGGAAAAAAATATTATAAAATATAAAAATATGTCATACTACATTCGAGATCATTCCAAATAAATTTTGAAGGTGGCATTGCAGTCTTTTTCTCACGTTGGAATTTGGTCAATGATAGAGGACAATCATTTGAGGATACTAATTCAAGACATGGGTTACACAAGTTCAAATTTAATGTTTGTTTGGGGGAAAATATATTCCAATTAACTCAATATAAACATAAATAACTTGGATGAAGTTAATTTTTAAAGGGACCTTTGGAGACAATTTTTTAATTGCCAACATGTTGTTCATTGATTATAATTCTCAGAATTGTGTTATAAATAAAAAAATGAAAATGAGGTATGTTACATCAATTATATATATTGGAAATTGAAGTCATAAAGATTAAAAGGATTTGAGAATCAAAATTATGTATATCATCACATTCTTTGGAAAAAGCAAAAAATCCATGCCAGTAACTATAAATCAGTGTTTAGAAAGACGTAACTTCATTATATTATGATTATTTAAAGTGTATTTATTGATTATAAACTATAATTACATTAATATAAATTATCATCAATTTCATACAAATCAATTCTAAATTATTTCAAATATAGTTTAATTAATTTCAAATTAATCGATTATAAATTAGTTACTTTAATTTGGTTAAGTGCAATTTGATTTATAGTTGGATATTCATTGAAAGCGTTGAATCAGGTCCAAGTTTCAAATCTAATCCCATTACAAGTGGATACTCCATTGATTTATATTTAAATTTCCTAAGTTGATCCATTATTATATTGACACCTACGCATGAATATCTTCCTAATGAACAACAAACAATTCTCAAGATATTTTATTACATAGATGAACTAATTGATTATTATGTTTTCATCCATAATTTATCCATTCAAATAGTGCCATGTGTCCCAATAATGGAAGCTACTTCAAAGGATAAATTCTCAATTTGAATGCCTAAAAGGGTGCCATAGTTTGAAATAGTTCAATCTATTCAAAATGATCTACTCCAATATAGTTTAAAATAATTCAATTTATTTAGAATATAGAAAACATATTTATGGATTAAATATTCTCCACTCCACTTTAGTGAGTATAATTTCAAATTATATAAAATATTCTAATTTAATTGAAATTATCTATGCTTAAATGGTATGAAATAATCCAATGTATTTGGAATGTATAAAATTAATTTTTGGAGAAAATCTTCTCTTCACTCCACTTTATAGGTATAGGCCTAAATTATTCAAAATAGCCCAATTTATTCAAAATTATCTATGATCAAATGATTTTAAATAGTCCAACTTATTTTGAATATAATAAATATATTTTTGGAGATAATTCTCTTCACTATACTTTAGTGGCTATAAGTCCATATTATTCAAAATAGCCCAATTTATTCAAAATGATCTATTCCCAATAGGTTTGAAACACTCTAATATATTTGGAATATAGAAAATTTATTTGTGGAGAAAATTTTCTCCACTCCACTTTAGTGGGTATAAACCTAAATTATTCAAAATAGTCCAATTCATTTGAAATGATATATGGCTGAATGGTTTGAAACAATCCAATTTATTTAGATTATAAGAAAATTATTTTTGGAGAAAATTTTCTCCACTCTACTTTAATAGGTATAAGTCCAAATTATTAGAAATAGTCCATAAGATTCCATTCCCAAACCCATCCATGAGCCTATACATCACCCTCCCACCTCATCCCTTCTTTAAGGAGAACCCATATTATGGGAGGTAAGTGAAGAAGAGCAAGCTCAAGCAACAACTAATTAAGAAGATAACATGAGAAAATATGATGAAGAGATCACCATAGGGACTCCCATTTGTGAAGACAAGTTATATTCAATCTTTTTAAGTTAAGAGAAATATTTTGAAATTCATGTTGAAGTTGTCTACAAAGAATTTGGTCAAGACATGAAAGAAGAGGTGCTTGAAAAGGACTCCACTTTTGCTAAGTTAGTTGATGTTCATGAGAATGAGCAAGAACTTGAACCTAAAAGTACAAAAAAAAATATTGTTGATGATTCTATGGGTCAATATTATTTGTAGAAATGACTAATGTGATGAGTTTGAAGGATTTCAAAAGACTACACACCCTATTGGTTAGTTAGAAGACAATCTTGAAGTTGTCTTACCTCTTGGTTGTCTTCTCTCAAAAGAAGATATTATGCCATCTCAACTTGTTGAAGTTGAAGTTAAATTTTAATTTGAACAAGTGCTCAAAGACCAATAAGATGAAGTTTAAGAGGTGGTGATTCTCAAAGAGAAAGAGCTCAAAGATGATTAGAAACAATAAATGAGGCTTTTCAAAGAACTTGAATAACTTTGAAAAATTAAAGGTTAAGTCAACACGAAGATAAAGAAAGATGTCTCTATGGAGGACAATGACAAATATTGGATGGACTATACAAAGCTTCTTGATGAACTTGTATCTAGTGAACATTTTCATCTCCTTCAAATTACCATGGTGGTTAAGGATGTATGTTTTTTTAGAGCACCATTGGAAGTTACAGTTGAGGAGTATCATGGGAAGGTTGAGGTTGTTGAAGTGAAATAGAATTTCATCTTCATAGGTGGTCTATTTTTAGCTACCTTTATTGCATTGAGGATCATGTCAAGGAGGTTGGCAAACATCATGAATAAGTTAGAGATACAAATTCCAAAACCTAAATGGTAATAGGCTTCATGTATTCCTTCACTTCATAAATTAAAGAATGGTTCAAGATTTCTATTTGATGGAAGAGTTCTATCTAGGTTATTTTGTGCATAGGTTAGTTTGATTGAGTTAGTTTATGTTTCCCTTAAGTGTTCATGAGAGCAAAAGTGTTTTCTTATCTTGTGTTCCTTAGTTTATTATCTTGTGTGTTTATTTTCTATTTTTGGTGTTTTTTGGTTTATTTTCAAAGGCTATTTAGTGTCAAATATGTGTATAGATGACTCCATAACCTAATGGATAGGAGAAGGCAACTGGTCTTTAGCATAGTTGGCTTGCCACCCTAAAACAATCACCAAAATGTTGACTAATTTGACCACTTGGTTAAATTATTCAAGCCCCATCCAATTTTAAACTTTTCTTGAGGTCTCCTATGTCCTAAAGTGTCCACCATGGTTATAGACTAAGGTTAAATATCTTGTCTTATTTTGGTCATATGTGTCATTTTATCCTAAGTGTCATTTTATATCACTTTTGGGCCAATTTAATGAGTTATACAATTTTCATAAGAATACAAGTTTTTTAAAGAATAGTATAACATCCCATGTGTCATTTAAGAGAAATAACTATCCCATAACTAATAATTACATGTTCCACATTGGAAACAAGGAGATAATTATAAAAAGGAGTTTCTAAACTTGTATAAATTGTACAACATTCCTAGTATGTGTGGTATATATTTTAGTGTCCCTTCAGCTCCCCAAAACTCATTTAAATGTTCATATTTCCTTGACAATGCCAAAAATGACAAAAATCAATTTATCTTCTCCATCTCTCTCTCATGCAAGGTCAAATAGGCCATAAATTTTTTTACCAGTATGGATTAAAGGGGTATAGTTGAGAAGAATGCATTTGAGGGATTAAAGTAGTCCTTGGGAGCTTCAATTTATATTTATAAAATTTACTTCATGAACCATCTCTAATAATTACAGTGACTCCTAGCTAATTGTACATTCCCAACACTTGTAGGTTTCCTCTTGTGTTTTCATGATATTATGTTTCCATGTGTTAAAAGTATTCTTTTAGGGCATGTTATTCATCCTCATATGGTTTTTAAGTTGGTTTTCATGTGTGTATATGTATATTCAAGTAGAATCACTCTCCTTGTGTTAGAAGTGCATATAGTGGTCTATAGGGTATGTCTCCATAGTTGTAGAGTTGTCTTTGTGTAGATGTATTAATATCAAATGTAATACACCCCCGTGTATCTCTTCTTAAAACATGTAAAGTCAATTTTCCATGGTATCTTGGCATTGAAAGACTAAGAGGTTGTTTGAAAGTGAGTTTCTCAATACAATAGGTAGAAAATGATCATAGCTCCATAATATATAGTCAATGTAGTAATGTATGGAACATGGGAGGTCATTCAACACCCAATGCGCAAGTGATATTCGATATCAAGACTTGGATATGGTTTTAAAGTCACTCAAAGTTAATATACTAGTTATAAGACCCAAAAAAATAATGTATGTAGGTGTAAATTTTAGAGAGTTGTTCAAAGGGAACATTTACCTTAATTTCTCTAAGGGATCCTACATCATATTTTAAGCTCTATTAGTGAAGTTTCTTGAGGACTGAGTGGATCTAGTTGTTGTTGCTAGTGGCCTGAGCCTAGAAGTAAATTATTAGAATGAGGTTAAGTAGTCAAATAAAGAATAAAATATTATTGAGTAACTCCCAATTTAGGTAAGTGTTTACTATAGGTATTCAGTAATACATAGTGTTTGGAGCACAAAGAAGCTTATGACTTGCAAAATTATGATGCATTGATGGTGTAGATATGAAAGTATGGTCCATAGGTATGATATGAGATAATTGAGTTAGGAAAGGTATTAATGACCTCAATAATAACTTAGGTGTGAAATACAGTATTCAAACCCAATTGACACCTACAAGAATTTTCTTTTCTTCCCTAATGTCACTTATAGGTGACACAGTCATACAAATAGTGGACTATCCTAAATAAGGAAGGATTCTAATTGGATTATGAATAGAGGTATGGAATAATATGATCCCAATTAACTCAAAATTATTCAAGGGTATGTAATATAGGCCTAAAACACTAATAATCTCCTACATGAACCCTTTGTTCCCCTTGAAGTGAAACCAAAATCTGAGTGCAAACTAGTACTAGCTCATGGATAACTATAGTTTGGAAGTATACCTGAGTATGTGATGTATGTCTATAGTGTAAACAACTTTAATAGTGATGATGATAAATATCCAAGTTTTCTCAACATGTAGGAACCCTAGATTATAGTACTAAGTTTCAAACTCAATCTAGTTAGAATACTATATATAGTCCTATACAATCATAGGTATAAAAAAGCTAGTCTTTAGATAGTTTGGTGTAGAATGCTTTAGGAGAATTAATAATATTTTATAATTATTTTAAATCATCCTCATGACCTAAGTAATAATTTAAAATCTTCAAATAATTATTGTAGATAGGAGAGATGCTCTCTATTCTATCTCAGATAGAGAGCACTCTTTGAGAGAGAAACCTATAGACCCCACACATGAAGGGTAAATGAATGAAAGGTAGAGACTTTAATGTATTGGTTAGATATTTTAAATTGTTGATATGAATATTAAATAATAATTTAGATACCCTAAAATCATTGTATCACTTATAGGGGGTCAAGTATGCAGTTTAACACAGTCAAGCCTATTAGGCTTAGAACTAGTCATGAGCCCTAATGATGCTTAAATTCATTTCTATGATACATGACCCTTATAGGACATGAGAGGACATTTATGGAAAATTTTAAGACATGTTAGACCTATCAGTTTGTAGAGAACAACCCTAGATTGGTCATTTTGACCCAATCCTCTCTTAGGGATACTCAAATTACATATACAATCTTGAGAGGCTAGCTAATTATGCTCACAACTATATGGAGGGACTAAATGAGACTCAAAGGAGTTATTAATATTTAAAATGGTTATCTAGCTCAAACTTAGTGGGATTTTTTTGGAGTTTCAATGTTAGGATTTTATGGATAATCCGTATCAGTTTAAGACACTAGAAACCCTCCTAAAACCCTTATTTAGACCTGATGGTGAATACATGAGAAAATTTACATCAAAAGGTGGTAAAATTTCTTTGAATTTGGTTTATACTTTTTGATCACTCTCCCAATATCCTTAATATCTTAGTGATCCATATTGTCACTTGTATGGACAAACATATTTCTCTATTTCTTACAAGATTTTAGTGGTTCTACAAGTGCAGAATGGTGTTTATAGATGAAATTAATTAAAAGGGGTATTTTGAGGCTTGTTTTAACTCTCCATGATCACCTCTCACTTTAGTAAACCATGAAAATCTCTTTTATAGACCTATCATTGTAGGCAGTCTAAGTGAGATAGTGAGAAAGCAATGTGATTGTCAAAGTGAGACATGTGACATAAATCTTTGGATGTCTATTTGATATAATAGATTACAAATATGTCTTAAATAGGTATTATAACACCTTTAAAACACATTTAAATGATAAATTACAAGTCACTCAAATGACAAGTGTGAAGATAAGTTGAGGAAGGCTAATGAGTGATTGTTAGAGAGTGAACAAAAGTGTCAATAAAGATACCATTAGTTAGGGAAGCATATGAGGACTATTACCATCAATATTCCATATTATTATAATATTTAAGATGTGTCAAATACTCCTATATTAGTTACAAATATTCAAATTAATTGCTCATCACCAAGGCAATTTCAAACAAGAAGATGAAGAGTCTCTATGCCAAATTGAGGGAAGATGTCATACTTGTGATGGAAACTTGTCTAATAGGACTTCCTAGCTTATTTTCCACCTCATTAACTTTATTTTTAACTATTTTATGCATATTTACACTTATATTTGTGACTTTTTAACTTTTATTCTTCTCTCTATTCTCACATGTTCTATAAATATGAGTCATTTTTGATTTTATAATTTGGTACACACATAATATGGTGAAGCCTTTCTAGTTTTGCACCTTGTTTTTCTTTTAAATAATACATATAAATTTGATTTTATCTCTAAAATATTTTTCATAAGTGCGTTAAGTGGTATACTTGGAGGTTAAATGATAAATATTCTCTCCTTGCTTCCATGTTGCCTTTGCATGTTTTGTGCGATGGATATCTCTTCTAGAAAGTCTCATAAAGTGTATGTGTTTGTTGAGTGTGTCTTGAAGTGTAAGAGGGACTAGTATAATCTAGTGTCATACCTTAATTTACCCCACCTATATATGTTAATTGTAATCTAACTCTATGAAGATATACTTATGCTATAAGTATTATGAGTTAAGGTTAGTTTTGGTAGTCTTCATTCTTAGTGCATATGTAAATGTGTTTGTGGACTAAAATTTTAGTGTATCACCTCATTAGTATAAGTTTCAATTCATTTTACTTATTCAATTTTCACCACAAACAAACAAGTAGTGTAGGTGATAAGTTATAAAAGACTAATCTAGGGAGCTATCCCTTAAACTTAGAGGTTTAGCTCTACTATAGGCAACCCATAGGCCTAGAGGTAATCCCATGTTGCCCAAATATTGGAGTAGGCTTGAACAACCTCTCCTATGGTGAAATATTTGGTGAAAATAATTAATTAGTGAGATCAAATTGAATTATAATCCACTCATATAACCCTTAGTTTTAAAGGTCATTTTCAATTCATCTCCATGCTAAATTTTGATTTGGTAGTATCCACTCTTAAGTTTAATATTAGAGAAATAGTTTGACCCACTCAAATAATCCATCAAGTCTTAAATCCTTAGAAGAGGAAACCTATACCTTATATTGATGTTGTTAATTGATCTTGAATTTGTGAATATCCTCAAATATCCTTCTTTATTAGGCACTAATACCATTGACACTACACATGGGCTAAGGCTCTCACTAACCAACCCCTTACCCAAAATTTATTGAAATTACTTTTGATCTCAACATATTATTGTGGTGTCATATTATATGTAACCTTATTAGGCAATATTTATCCTATAATGAAGTTAATGTGATGACTAATTTTTATTATGGGTGGCAACTTATAAGGTAGTTCATCTACTATGATATTAGCATAGTCTTTTAACATATCTTGCACCTCTTGAGGTAAATCATTCACCTTAGTTACTATCATGAATATTATTGTCTTGAGTACCATTAAAAAAAATATCTCTTATTATTGAATTTCTCTCATAAACTCTTTTTCAATTAATACCATTACACTTAAACCAATATCTTGTTCACCATATTCTTCTTTCATATATACCGTCCTTCTCCAAACTGTAAATGTTTCTCCTTCCATAATGTGATGTCTTCCTATCATATCATGAAGTCCTTCCAAGTATCACATGGAACACATCCATTGGCATAATTTCATGAAGAAATTTCTCTTTATAACTCCCATTTTGAAATTCCACCTAACATTATTCATTAACCAATACTTGCTACCCTTTTTGTAGCCATGAAACCTTGTAGGGAGTTGGATGAGTTAAGCTTTTGAATCTTACTTTATCCACCATTTAAAATAAAAATAATTTACCTATGCTACCTAAATCAATAACTACTTTTCAATATTTACCTAGATACTTGTATGAGGTCTTAAAAAGAGTCTTTCTTTATGCATGTTCCTTCTCTTTAGGTGTCTTGATCTGCACTCTCCTCATAAGCAAAGATACATCTACCTCTAGTTATTGTACATGATATGGATAAACAACACCATCATTTATATTTCTTGAACAACCTAATTTCTATTTTCATTCCTATAACTTCTTGCTTATTTATCTTCTGGACACACCTAAAACATATGTCCTACAGACTTATTACACTTGAATCACTTACATTTGAAGCCATTGGATATTCTTCCTACTGATGTATATCCACCTATAAAATATGGTTGTATACCTCTAAATCAACCTCTAGTATTAAATGACTATTCTTGTGAAGTGTTAGCCTCTCCTTAGTTTTTGTGTGAGGTATGTCTACATCCTTATTGATGACCCCTTCCTCTGTAACATCTATCTCTACCTCTATTTTTCTATATTTATCTTCTACTAACCTTAGCTTCAGATTTAAATTTAATTTAATATCATTAATAAATATTATTAAGGACAACTAAACTTAGTTCATATTTCAAATTATATCTCAATCATGTAAGATATATAGCAACCTTTTGTTTATCTTCCTCTAGATGACCTAATTTAATGATCAACTTATAAAACCCATATGTGTATTACTTGACACTCTTGATATATAAGAGTGTATAAATTATTAAAATATCCTTTATTTATCAAACCTACTATGATACCAAACTAATGCAGAGTGGTTAGTACAAATAACTTTGAATCAAGATTTCCCTTTTTGGCCTATCTCTACTACTCCTATCAAAGAACTATTTTAAGTGATTTGAAAATTTTATAAGATTTAAATACCAACCAATAATGCATTAATTTACCCTCTATATTATTTTAACATCACACAAAATTTTAGATTTCAACTCAAAAGTGAAGAACTTTGTTTTCAAGGATCTTCATTGTTTTAGTTCTATTATTAGTAGCCCTTTGAAGGCACTTTTATTAATTTTTTTGTCAAAATCATAGGGTTTAAATTAAAATAAAGGATATTTTAATATAACCATTAATATTTTAGATCATTTTATAAATTTTAAGGAACCAACTCACAAATCAAATACACTAACCCAACATTTTCTCTATCAATTAGGTCTCTTAGGTCTAAACCTATTTTTTTATAACAATATCCACAAGTGATAAAATGAAAAAATAATGTTTGATTAAACTTTAGGATTAAAAAATCATCATCCATGACAAATTTTAAGGTCTTAATCAATATCTACATATCAAAACCATGAAATGGCCAAACCTCTTCACTAAATCTTTGACTCATTTAAGGTATAGTTTATATTATAAAAATTATATTAAATTTTTATTAACACTTAATAATATGAAAAATCATTATTTCATTCACCAAAATATTTAAATTTTTTGTAAAACTCACTTGGAGATAATCTTGTTAAGAACCTTGTACAGGCCTATAGATAGAACTATAGATTTTGAGGAGTATTGAGTAATTTATTGTGTTTTTTAGTATTTAATAACTTTATCTTAAATTATAATATTATTAATTACCTTTTATAATACAATATCAGTCCATATAAAGGCAAAAAATATCTCTTGAACTCAAACCTACTGGAAATCACAAAATGTATGCAAACTAGTCATTTTTCCTATTCTAAATAAATATGGTGTAATTTATATATATAATTACAAATATTAAAATAATTAATATCATAAAAATCATTAATATTCCATTTATAACATAAACATCATCAAAACCTGATCTTTAGCATTGAAAAATTATCATTCTTATGTAATTGCATAGAATTCTTGTGATTGTTTTCTTTCTTGTAACTGACACCTCTCTCTCTCATTCTTGGATATTCAAAAATTAATTATCCATTATATTATTATTTATTAAAATATTTTAAAAATAGATATATAGTCCTATAAATTCTCTAACTGTCCAAGATCAATCCAATGCAGGTCTTGAATAGACTTAATGTGCATTTGTTCAACTAGACTATTGACCAACATGACAATTAATATGATGCAAGGTTATTTAAAAATTATATGTAACATTAAAATCCTATAGACACTTAAAAAAATTAAAACCATCATTATCAATCACTATAATTTGTAAAATTCTCCTAACTAAAGACAACAAATTTTAAATTTTAAATGTAGGCATGAAAGTGCCAAATTCAAATTCTAAAAAATGTAGCCTAATATAAAAATTTGGAAATGATTATAAAGTGAATTTTAAGAAACATAATACCCATAAAACAAAATAATCAATCCAAAATTTATAATAAAAACCATAATTTAAAACTAGGAGTGATGCTTCTACATCAAATGCTCATTGTGTCAGAGGTTCTGGGAATCCATGAAACTAGTCAAATGGTGCCACTTAAAGTATAAAATTTTACTTAGTGATAAATCTATAGAGTAATTTAAATTATTTTATAGAGGTTTAATTAAAATTAACAACCTTATTCTTCTATAGATGTTTTTGAGAACATTATTTTGAGATATGGAAAGCCATTGCAGGAGATGCCCCTCTGAAGCTTTATCTAGACAAAGACTAATTTTCAACACCAGGTGAAATCGCATCACATGGTATCTCCATACAATTTAATCTCTTCATATTTATGGACCTATAAAATTGTATATCCATGTTGAATTTTATATGTGATAAATTCTAATAGTTTTTATTTGATTGTGTTGAATTTCCTCTTTTTAATCTTCTATATTTTACTTTATTCCTTTAAAATGGTGTTTTTTATATATTTTTTTGATATTTAATTTTTTCTCATATTCTTTGAGATATTTAATTACCTAATTCATAAATTCTGATTTAGATTTCATGTTCAATTAGGATAACGTTTAGTTTAAGTTCACCCATAAAATTTAAAAAAAAACACTTCTTTAAGCTTGAAAAAAATATTATTTTTTCATTTTTATTCAAAAAGAGAGGAGAGATATTTCCATCCTCTGATTTCAATAGTTAGATGTATATACACACATATTTTTATAATAATAAAAAAAACATATAAAAAATGTTTTATGTAAAAATAATAAATAAATTTTGAGTTCAGGTTTGATGAAAATAATGTTTGATAAAGTTCAATTTTTTCAAATAAAGTTCAACACACCTTATGTCATTAATTATTACCTTACCCTTTTATTATTTATATTATATTATTGAACACTATAAAACATGAGACTTAAACCTCTATGAAAATAATGTATTTGCAGGGGAGAAATTAGAAGAACACACACTTGTTATAATAATCCCTTATATTTCTCCAATACATTTCATGACATAAATGAGAAAAAGAAGTTTAGAATCATAAGTTGGGTACTAGTTGCTCACCATTAGAGTAAAGTTACTCCTAAAGGCTTCTACTAGGCATGCATTCATATACTAAGAGTATGTGGTCATGGTCTGAATAGTACCCAATCAATGCAAGAAAGTATGATGAATACAACCTACTCAAAACATTAACTTACTCAACAAATAATCTAGGCACATCAGTATTTGAGTGTTCAACTAAAAAAATATAGTTATTCAATACCAAATATTTTAACAATGTATAAGCATTAAAAGTAACATTTTAATCTCACAAGTCTTTTAATTCAAAACACATGGAAATGCTTTAAAATTATGTATAACTCATCTCCAATAGTTAAAAAAAGATGAAATACATAGGATGGATTAAACCAAAATAGCTCCACACAAAATCATCATTCTCCTTGATTGTTTCCAAAGTCAAGATGCTTGATAACAACCTTACTTCCATCCTTTAAAAAAAAAATTATACCCACATCCAAAGCCTCATTGACCAATAAAGTTATTTTGATTGAAGTTACATGGGGTAACTTAGTGTTGCTTAAATGTGTGTACTTAGGCTTATATGTGATAAGAACCTATCACAGTGGGTGTGGGCTCATCACTCTGCTTTGGTGTTGTATTTCACAAAAATTAATAAATAAATAAAAACCTTTATATGATCTTGACCTTTATTATTATCTTTTTTCCTAAAATGGGTATTTAAATTAGTAAACCTTGATTGAGAAGATAATATAATTTTAAAGGTAGAGTTATCTTAGTGAGATAATGATATATAAGGGAAAAAATAGTGAACATATATAAAGTAAAATGAAAAATCCCTTTCCCCAAGTGATGAGGTTACTACCTCTATAATTTCATTTAAAATGGTCATATGCATCATCTCAAGTTTAAAAACTTATTAAAAAATGTCTACACCTTAAAATAAGGAGCAACTACTATTTAAGAAGTTTTTAAGGTCTGAATATTTTCATGGCTGCTCTTATTTTTTTTGTTTTCAGCTATAATTTTGTATCCATTCAAATTTATTCTCTCTTTTTTTAATCATTTTTTTAAATTAAAATGTTGTTAATTTTTCTTATCAACATGTATTGTACAAAACATAAGGAATCATATAACTCCTAACAGATAAAAACTTCTATAATTTCTTGACAATATCCCTTAAAAATATTTAGATAGCCCCCAAAGAACCCTACTAAATGTACCTTTTACTAGAGACAATTAATTGAATGATGAGTAAAACTTATAATAATAAGAGAACAAAAAAACCTACCTATGAATGGTAGCTATTAAGAAGCCTTACAAGAAGCATAAATAGTTTAAAAAACACACTTATTTAACCCTATTACCTTTGTATAATCCAACACCTCTTCTACACAAAGTAGTGCAGTTGAGTGTCATATTACTCAAACACTTGATCTTATGCAATGGAATTTGGACATCTTTATTAGATTAAAGTTATTATCCTCTTTGAGATACCCCAAAAATCCATTACTAATGACCCCCATTATCTCTAATATTTAACTATAACATTATTATTCACCCTGAGATAGAAACAAAAAAATAATTTGTTCACTACCTTTAGTGATTAAAATTGAGCTCATCCTATCTTTTCCAACAACTTAAAACATGTGAGAGAAATGTAAATTCAAATTAGGATATAAAAAAAATGAATTTTATAAATTAATTGACATCACAGAAGTATAAATATTTATTAAAAATGATAAAATAAGGGTGGACCTCGAGTTAGTTTAGTTGGTCTTGGTAGTTTGTAGAGGTAGCTATGGTTGTGGGTTTAATTTTTTATTTACCCACGATGTGGGGTGAGTTCCCCATTGTGAACCACCCAAATTTTTATAGGGGTATTTATTGGTGTTAGAATAGTTAGCACTAGGTACTGGGCTTAAATTACAAATTAAGGGTTGTATTAAAAAATTCATGTCAAATAATTTATAACCCCATGTAACTATAAATCAAGTCCTTCCAAGGTGTGAATCTTGAAAACTACATAAAATATCTCATTGAACACATCTTAATTATTAAATTAATAAAAATTATGTTGACATCCTCCCACTATGTCTTTTTTTTACTCTTTTTCACAAGGGAGTACTAAGATTTGGAATGAACCCTTGCAATATTTCATGGCCATGCTCTACAGTAATGGGAACATGCATATTTTTTCCTTAAATGTTTATCATTTTCATAGCATGGTATGGAGACCAGTATTAAGTATTAAAATATAGTTATTTTCCTTAACCTAAATCTAAATCATGCAAAAATTGGATTAGATTCCCTCAAAACTATGCTACATAGATCTCATTGGCTTGCTAGTGACTTTAGGATTTTTTCAACTATATATCTTATTATGATTTTAAAAAAATTAAATTAAATTAGGGTTTATTTCTTATCTCAATTTAGGATTTATATTTTACATAGATTCCACAACCCAAAAATAAAAAAGTATAATTTTTTAATTCATTTTTATCATTGTTCATGATGTGCTAGGGTTAATAGAAGTTAGTAAAGAGGGACATGGTTATTTGCATAATAGCTGAAGCTAAGTATAGGTAAGGATACTTTGTCCTTGCTTAGGATATGAAGTTTATCAATGTCTAAAAAAATCCATCCTACTTTATAATAATTCAAGCCATTTGTAATCAAATTCATAATTTTAAACATGTGATTTATTTAAAGCTAATGAATCCGATGAAATATAGTGATACTTTTATTTTTATGTTTACTTGTGATTTAAGATTATGTTTTAAGAATCTTTTTTTACTTTATAGGGATTATATTTATAAAACCTTATTTATGACATGGTTGAACTTAATAATTTAATAATGTCTAATTTTGAGATAGAATTATTTACAAGTTAAGCACGGTAGCTAATAATGTCCATATATAAAGTAGTATTATATGCAAGTAAAGTGAGATCTGGTGCATCTCTAGTGTAAAAAATGATGAATAGAGAACACAGGATCAAGAATCAGTGAAGTGTAGTTTTAATTGTAGTTTTTTTTTTTTTTTTTTTTGTGTGTGTGTGTGTGTGTGTGTGTACGCGCGCGCGCTGTATTTTCTTATGTGTACACAAGTGTGATAGAGTCTCAAATTAAAAAAATGCAAGAAGAAGAGGAAATAATGGATCCTTTGCATTCAATGTTTATGTCATTACCTACATAGGGCCATGCCAACCTTCCATTGAGTTGTTATCCATGAGAAGATTCTTTGTATATTTTACCACTAATGAATGTATTGGTAAACACATTTTAAAGGAAACTTATAAAGATGAAGTGAAATGTGATCATGAAGTGGAAGAAAGGGGCTTAAAATTTTGGTTTCTCTCTATTCCCAATGGCTTACTACCATAACATGTTGGAATTTGATATCAACGATCCTTTCCTTACGAGTTTTTGTATTGAAAAAATTCATATAAAATGTTCAATAATTATTTAGTTTACCAAAAATTATTTTTAAATGATAACTACATTTTGATTTCAACTCTATACTTATCCTAAAAGGGATTGACACAACTCCTATAAAGAATCAATGAATGTTTTTCTTGATCTCAATCTAGCTGCATATTGGGTTTTCTTCACTCTTTTATATTTAATCATCTCTCTTAAATTTATAGTTTCAAATAATATAGAACTCTCATCATAGATGTTTGAAAACATTACATAGTTCATAAAATTGTGAGGCTCTAATTTTAAAAATATTGTTTGTTGCATATTCTCTTATATCTATATTGTTATAAATTATAGAAGGACTAAAAAATGATCCACAAACCTTAGCCTCATGAGATGAAAAACCTAATTCACATATCCATTTTAGGCACATTTGATATCATTGTATTCCAAGTGAATATAGACTTACCTTTACTTCTTAATTTTGGTGAAGAAGCATCAAAGCCTCAACACAATTTTTGATCTCATTGTAACATGTAATCATCGCATTCCTAGAGTTCACATTTATTAGAGTGATAATACCGTAACATTAGTTATTATATACTCAAATATAAATACTCATTTAAGAAATATTGATATTGATTTTTATGAAGTGTTTACTTGATATATTTTTGTCATGTGAAATGTAAATATTTATACAACTTTTCATTGTGGAAGGATTGGTCAAATATATACCATTCACATTAAAATTTAGACTATCCCTTCAAATTTCATCATCGGATGCCTTCATCATGAAGTATATTAATAAGATTTACTTACCATGTATTATATACAATATTATAATGCCCAGTGTATCCTCATCTTTGTTTAGGTTCATAATTAAACATTAATCAAGGTTAGACCCATTGATTAATCTATTTTATATGATTAAGATAATATGATTTATTCCATATAAACTTTAATTATTTCATATCAGATCACCAAAAAAAATATGTTTAATAAGAATTAATTATTATGTTTTTAGTTATATATCTTCATACCATATAGGTTTCATGATTAGTCACATTTATGTTCAAGAAATAGGGGTTTCAGATGTGTTCCAATATTAATTGTATATCGATGATGAAATGAGTTGGTAATGGATTTCATATTGTTCATCAAGGTGGTATATGATTTGACATGTCATGGGTGAGAGTTCTAGAAAATGACAACCACAATGAGAAATGGACATTAGTAATGGGATTGGTGATGGTAGTCACCTTGTATACAATTAGGTTATGTGGCAGATTAATCACATGTATACATGGAATTCAATGGTTAGGTGTCACAAATACAAATGGTTACATTATTTAAGTGTGGATAATAATCCATGGAATAATGAGAATTAGAATTACATTTTAAAAAAATCTAAAGACTTCATGGCCACTAAAGTATAAAAGTGACAAAGTATAAATAGGACACATAATTATAAATTATATTTGTAACTAAAAAATAGGTAACCACAAACCACTTAGTGGAAGCCATCATGGAGAAATACTTAGTATCAAAATAAAATGGAATAAGGCCACATGATACAAAAGAGATCAAGCTATTATCCATATAGAAGCTATGATAGATAATAATTAGTCAATATTAATTTAAAAAGTGACCAATGAAATAAAGGTCACAATCCAAACTACAAAAAGATCACACTTGGATTGTAAGCATTGAATATGAAAGCATATTACATATAAAAAAATAAAAGAAATAGTGACTAAAAAATCACAGTCGATAAAGCCTACAAAGAATAAAATGGAATAGAGAAGGAAGATGCCACAAAAAATCACATAATTTAGAATATCATAGGGATCATCATTCCTAAAATCAATGTGACTTGATAAAATGACAAGAAATGATTCCAAGAATTAATCACTATCATAACTCTACAAAAAACAAATGTATTTTATATAAAAGGTAGCTTGTTGAATGGTTCAAATGACAAGCTATCCAAAGAAGGGTTATTTTTCTGGGTTCAAATGGAAATATCTCAAAAAGTGGAATGAAGAGAGTTGGTTATGAAATAAGAAAGTGGGGACAATGAATTTATAGAATCTCATGTGAGAGACAATGAATAATCATAACCCTATTAAGGTAATATTTATTGTTTTGTATGCTTTTTAAGATTTTGTTGAAGGATGTCACTTTATTTTTTGATATGTGGATCTTATTTTATTGTGGAAGTTGCTCTTTTTGGATGTCTGTGTTTTATGCCATTACCTTTGTTTGAAAGATGTGACTTTATTCAATGATATTTAGATCTTGTTTATTTATGGGAATTTCCTTTATATATGTTTCTATTTCATGATATCAAATGGACTGTTTGACCTATTTTCACATTATTCTTCTCCTATAATTATGATTTTCATTCTCTATGATTTCCTTTGGTTGGGTTAGAAGAAGTAGCATAATATAGAACTGTTTTAGATGTATGTTTGCATCCATAGGATCTATACTACATTTATACATATCTAGATGCCTCCATCGAGGTACTAAAAGAGGGGGATAAGTCTTAAGGATGGTGTTTTTGGGGTTTGTAAATCCCTTGGGTTATATTGACTTCCTTATTATATGCACATTTATTTTTTTAATTAAGCATCTAATTATATTCCATATGACAACACTTGCATCTCAAACAACTATGGATTTAGGGAGCTTGTTTTAATGTGATACTTATTCCAACATTGAATGATTTATTTTGGATTCATGTCATTTATGAGTTTATCTATTATTATTTTTAAAAATATCATATTGGTTTTATTTTATCTTTATATTTATGATTTTCCACCTTGATTTGACTGTTATTTATTTTTTTAACACTTGTGAGACCTTTCTCCATTTAATCTCGTTTCATTGGTTATAGTTAAATCATATTAATGGGTGAGTGAGAAATGGTTGTGGTATAAATTTGGGGGCAAATTATTAGGTTAGAATCTGGTTGGTTGAGTAGTATGTGGGATTGTGTCAGTAGACCATACATATGATTCCTTAGTACCCATTTATGGTTAGGTGCACTCATTATGAGGGTGGACAATTAGATCATGGATTAAAATAATCTCTTCATCTAGTATCCTTTTGATATCATATTATGACTAGTCAAGAAACATATAAACTGAACAACATAAATTAGGTGCATGCATTCCAACTTTCACCCTATCCACTTGTTTAAGATTTACCTTATACTAAGATGATTTAAATAGGGGAAAGTTTTATGTTGAATATTTGTATGTTATGTTTACTTAATTAATTATTTGGGTGGTCTAGAATTCTTAGAAATGGATTAGTTATATTTAAAATAATTATGTTGTTGTAAGTTGTTATGATTATTTGTTCTTACTTCTTTAGAAAAAGGGAGATGTGTGTACTAATAAGCAATAACATTATTATTCCTTGAGGTTTGCTTACTTATTAAAGGTGATTTGTTTCTAGTAATATATGAATAATCACAATAAAGTAGGAAAATGGATTAAACTATGATTTGATCTTTGTGTTTCATCTTTCCTTAGGAAAAGATAATATGCTAATGGGAATATATAAGTTACCCATTATATGAAGTAGAAAGACCTTTCCTTATATGGATTTTTGAATTCTAAATAGAGTTGAGTTAACTAGTTAAAAGGTGACTTATGACTAGGGAGAATAAGCATATCTACTTCAATAAAATGATATACCTTGAATATAAATCCATAAGGTCTCAACTTGCCCTATGGAGATTACCAAAACAAAGGAGTGAATGATTTAGTCTATGAATATTTAGATCAGATATTAATGATGGTTTTGGCATTTGTGTTAAACAAGTTCTATTACTATAAATCACCCATTATGGAACCTTATTTTTTTGGTTAAGAAAATAAATACATTTGTGAATGTGTTAACAGGTCCTCAAAGGGTTGTGTGTTAATGTGTCCATTAGAAAAATTAGATAAGACATTTATATTGATTATGTGTAATATTGAAGTTTTGATATAGCTCTATGTATTAGAATCTTAAAGGATACTATGAACACCTAGGGACTTATAGTAAAATATTTTAGCCACTTTCCCCTATGACATAATAACAATACAAAATTACACTATAGGAATTACCTTTTTATTCATGGTCATTTGACTCATTTGTAACTTGTGAATCATAGTCATAGATTAGATCAAGATACATTTCAATAATTGACTATGCATGATATAAGTGTCATGGTATCCCTTTATATTGCATCACCTTTTTTGTGATGAACATATCCCCATTCCTTTTTTAATAAATAGAGACCCCCTTTTGAAATACATAGTTTCAATAAAATTTGAGACAAAATGATCACATAATTAGTATTTTACACTCTCACATATATTATTTAAAAATGTGGTGGCCACTTTAAAACATTTGTCCTAAGTTTAGAGTTTAGACCATCATATTCCATTTTTCACACAAAATCTATCATGAATAGATGGATCCAATACCACTTTGTAAATCATAATATATATCTTAACATGTTTGTGGGTCACTTTACACTTTTAAGTTAATATACACCTTGGATCTTTATAACTTTATGACTTTATTATGAGGCCACATGTCTTGGTTTACAACTTCACTTATTCGATGATCATATATGTTATTTTTAAATTTAAAAGTGATGATCATGGTTTAGTTTCTTTGTTTTGCATAGTTGATGAGGTAGAATGTGTGAAAATATCAAGGAAAGTTTATAATGGATTCATGGACTTTATTGTGACCACTTTATAACTCCATGAGCATCATGACTTGGTGAGGGTGTGATCATTAGATGACTACCACATGTTTCCTCTCATGCCACTTATATTTTCACATGATAAGATTATATTATTAAAATAGTTAATATAATTATGAATTATTTGTCTCTTGTGTCTAAGGAAAGCAATAAACCTATATGATTATACATTGTATTTTATAACTCAACATATCTAGACAACCCAAAAAGTAAACAATAATACCAAAAGAAAAATTTAGGATTTTTTGACTCTATGGCCATTTGATGAGTACCGTGTGTTTGCTTCAGATGTTATTAAATATTTTAATGTGAAGGTGACTTATATTTTATTTTTCTCATGTGGGATGGATGTAAAATGGAATTATAAGAAAGCTAATATTTCAATGCATCCATGAACTTCTCAATTTATCATGAGACACTTCATGATCTATGAAGCAATCAGAGATTGCCATATCCCTTGATATTAATAGATGGTGATAAATATAAAGTAACAAGGAATGTGACCCTACTTTATATCTCACTCAACATAGTTTTTCCTTTTGGACATCTAATGATTAGATTGGTGTTTAGACTATGATAGGTGTAGCTATTAAAGTAAATTTAATAAATTAGTGTGTCTATATAGTGAAAAATGATCATTTGACGAAACTAAGAAAATTTTATGACTCTTTTAGTACCAGCCAATTAGAGGATAACATGTGTCTCACTCTAGTTAGACATGGTAAATGTGAAATATGATATAGGTTAAAATCTAAAATATGAATTGATAATATAACACATCTATGAGAATGGATTTCTTTTATCAAAGTGATTATTTTACCCCAGATCATAAGGCCATGATATTTTTACAAGTGGATGGATGAGATTAATTGTTTGATATTAATGCCAAGGGATTCACAACAACTATAAATCATAATGGGCATTACAAAAAACAATTAATAATGGTCATCATTTTCTATCAATTCACAAATTTTAAAGGTGGTATGATGTGACAAAGGTTCCTTTTGGATATTTTATTTTTGAATTAATTGCATGGAAAATTAATATACCTAAGATTTCTCACAAGTGAATGCCATTTTAAACTAGTGTTCATATATACAAGAGTATTGAAAAGTTTAAATAACATTAAAAGAATTTAATTTTCACACTTTGATCACCAAGACTCCTTGAAAAATATCAGAGTATCACTAAGACTGTGATATATCTCAAATGAAAACCTTTTATTACTCATGTCCTCCTTAAGAGCTTATAGACACCAACTTCATGCCCCACATTTTTAGATATGACCATTATAATTCCATTTTTAATGTGATAAATGAATCTTGATATATATTTGAGGATGTGGGTGCCATGTAAGATGAGTTAAAGAATCAAGATGATTTGGTTGTAATGAAGAAGGTTGGTCTACACCAGGCTATGGTGAGAACTAAGGTACATCCTTCCATAGACCTTATGCACAAAATTTTCACTAAGTGTGTTCTCAAAGATGATGTGATATTTTATCCATAACTAAATAATAGAGTAATTTATATTATTGAGATTAATACAATCTATATTAACTGCTTTCACATATAACCATGATGTTTCCCTAGGATGGCTTGAGAAAAATGGCATCATAGAATAATTAAAGGGTTGAGTAGATGACACATATCATGGTTTATATTAATACCTACACCATCAAAAAAATTAGTAAATTGGTTTGGACATAAATTCTTTTGATGAATAGATTGTATGGGGCCTCTAACATTGATCATGTGAGCACACTCTAGGTGCCATCAAAAGTCATGATTATAATGGAGAGAAAACAACCTTGGGTGAAATTATCTCATATAATTTTAAATAATTACTCTAAATATTAAACTAAGGACACAAATTTAATATGATGTCTTATCTTGTGGATACCTATTTTTGTACTCTAAAAATTCACTATGTAGACTTCCAAAAGTAGCGTAACTCTTCCATTTCCCCCATTCATGTTAAATACAACAAGCTGTATGTTTATTACTTTCAAGAGTTTATGGAAGAAATTTTAAATTATTTATATCCTTATATGTATCTAATAATAAATGAATATCCCATACCTAAGACCTCTAAGGAAATTATGTAATATATAAAATATATTAGGTCATATGGGTATTACCAACTATTCATTATGATTCAAATTGAAGTAATTTTGGTTGTAACTTTGAATATCCCATACTATGTAATATACAAGTTGGTTTCACATAGGTTGCATACAAATTTTTCACTTGTGTGGGAGGAATCTAAAAAAATATAAATCAACACTCATGTCCACCCACACCATTGAAGATAGGAAAATCAATTTATATAACATGGGATTCTATTTAATAAATTTTAATACATAGGGGTTCATTTAGGTTCAATGATCATATGTTAAGACATTGGGACCATATTAGAAATGTGGCCAAGAATATATGGTGTCTACATTGGAAGGTCATTATGTTGTATCACTATATTCCGTACCTATATGACCTCTATTATATGAACCCAAAAAATACTACATAAGTGAAAGGAAATTTGAAAACCACATGATTGATTACTCTTCCCAAAAAAAATAAGATCAAAAAATAATAAGGGATTGAGGAGATACATGATAATCAATTTCCAATAGAAAAATAAGAGCCATAAGGAACTAATCCATTCCTCTAGATGAAAATCCTAAATGGATTTCCATAATATTTAGTTTCAAAAACTTATTTAGTTCCTAAACCTAATCAATTAATGATGCCTCTTCCTATTTCATATATTTATATAACATTTGTTATTTCAATGATTACATCCTTTATTTTTAAGAATTTGGGTATAGCTTTATATTCTATTTCCCCTATTTTGATTAGAGTAAGTCATATGATGTCCCCTATTTTTATTAATTCATATTCTCTACCTAAGATCACACAAGTTTATATTTGATAGTTTAAACTGTCCCAATATACTCCTAACACTGAGATTATGGGAGTTATTTCCAAATCAATTACACAAACCCCTTAGGTTACTATTTTGGCCACTTCAATGCAATCAATGCCTAATTTTCTAATTAGTATCCTAGTGACCTATTCATTTTTTAGTGCCACTATTTCCACTCCCCCTCCATTTGTTTATACAACATATATTTATAAAAATATTATTCAAACATCTCTAGATTCTAAAGTGACATCCCAAGTTTCTAAGATCCCTGTGAGTCCTCCTCATGTTCCCATAGTGTCAATTATCTAAAGTTTATTTATGACTACCTCTCATGTTCTTATATTTACTATTATTGTCACCCTAGTCATGAGTCCCATAAGACATATTATTTATACCATCTAAATTGTTTTGTAGGTCTTCAGGAAACTCCAACATCATCTTGCACTGTCACATCTATTGCTTCCATTTCATGTCTTCCTATTGCGTATGCTAACTCATCACTATTAGTTAAATATTACCATAATATCAATCCCATTATATAAAAATCATAGGTTTTGTGTGTATCCATTTTAACAAACACAAGGACTAAACATGATAAAGAAGAAGAGTCTCAAGGTGACTAGATTTAGAGAATGCAAAATTTTAAAGCTTAGAGGCCAAACATGATCATTCAAGATCAACTTGAGGTAAAATTGAGGTTTTAAAAGGCCATAAAGAAACTAAATATAATAAAAATAAAATCCACTTAGTATGGGGCCAGTGATCACTATGAAATAAAGCAAGAACCATTTAAACAAGAAGAGGAAGAGACATAAATAAATGTTATAACTTTGGATTACTCAAGAAGTGGAGATGTATTTGATGAAAGCCCCGATTCAATGGTAAAATCCACTAGTATGATCACAAATAAATTTTTCTATGGAATGAATAATAAATTTAAAATATTAGAGGAATAAGCCATGGTCAAGGTCTTAGAAAACATAGTGAACAATGTTGAAAATACATTAGATTCATTATTGAATATACTCATGAAGGTTTACCAAGATAGAATTTAGAGTGACCTTTTTTCCCAAAATATCCAAAATTATGTCAATCTCATGAAAATGTTTGACATAAATTTATGTTATATTTTCATGGTTCATACCATGACTTCATTGGAAGAGGCTTCACTAAATTTGAAGGTTGTCATGTTAGCAATGAATGAATTTAAGGAAGACATTCTTGATATTTTAGGGAATATAATATGCCATAGTTGTTCATAAAGAAAAATAATGTGATAAATTCCATAGAGTTCATAAGGATACTTATAAAGTCCATAATTACATTCAAAAGGAACTTATATTAGGTATATATGATAACTAACATTTCATTAATTTTATCACACATGCAGTAGAGAAGATAGAGAAATCTATAACATTCAATTTTGATATTGCGGCCCCCTTGCATCACATTTCTTTTATTAGTGACAAAATTTGAACTCTTGTTCATAAATCAAATTATATATGTTTCTATAATATATTATGGTTTCCAACTATCTACGCATGGATTGAAAGTAAACAAATAACTAGTTGAGGACTAGTCTAAAGTGATAAGTCTAGATTGAGTTGGATAGACAATGTTTATTTAGTTATTTACTTTTTAAATTTGAAAATATTTATTTATATGCTTTAGTTTTAACTTTAGATTAGAAGTATATTTTATACCTTTTAATAAATGTGATATCATGCATGTATTTTTAGGATTTGGTAGTGACCCATATATTTTTTCTAGATAAATTCATTGAGACCCTTTTTAACAAGAATGATTTTAGGAGAATTTACAAGGTTAATAAATATCTATGAATTTGTGTGAGCCTACTTGTGTTCTTAATTTTTCAGATTTAGATTGATATTGTAGATATTATATATTAGAAAGATCAATTTACTAATATTTATCAACTTTATTATGAATTAGTTAGATTGAGTGATTAAATAGTTTAACTATTTATGTGGATTAACTTTGATTTTTATGAATTACTATGGATGGATGCATTTTTTTGAAATTGATTTTGGTTAGTTATCTTAAAAAGTTATGCCATTGGAATTTATTCATAATCAATCAATATTTAGACTTTCTATTGTGTTTATGTATGTTTTAGTGAATTATATTTTTAATAAACATTGATAATTTACAATAAATATCAATAAAGTGTTTACTTTACCAAAAAAAATCTCAGTATGAAGTCTAAAACCTTCTTTTCTACCATATCCTTTCCCTCATGTTGATATTTTTTTTATCATATTCAAACTGATAAAATAACATCATTGTGAATATCCATCTTTAGGTTATATTTCACATTTTTATTAGGTGGATCCAATTTGATCACAAGGAAGACTTTCTTAGGTGGGTAATAGTCACATTGCTTAACCATGTTATTCTACCACTTAGTTATTTATAAAATTGTTTAATTGTAACTTATGTCTTGGGTCATTTTATAATCCTAAAAAAATAGGTGTTATTATATTAAAGATTGTATCATGTTTATAAACTTGCATCAATAGATAAATAACATTATAATGAGGGAAACAAATAAAAAATTAATGAATTACTTTTGGTCAACATCACTTTCTCTCAATTAATCAATGATTTGATCATTAAAATTTTGTAGAATACCCTTATTTACATTAGTTACCTCCTTTTTTGTGTGCCAAAAATTCACATAAATGGGTAGTTAGTTTTATAAAGAATAATCAAAATACTAATTTTATAATTCACAAAAGAGTATCAAACCGATTTGGGTTTCCCACCCATCTCACTAGATCCACATTTGAATCTATCATGTTACTATTATAACCTTTAAAAATAAAAATAAAATATTTAGGTTTGATAAGGGTAGGATAAGAATCTCTAGGAATCAACCAAGCTCACAAACTAGTCCAAATTTCTATCCATTAGCACCTATGGTTGTATAGTTGGATAGAACCACATTAATGTCTAGGGGGATATCTGTGAGTTACCAAATAATCCTAAAATATACCCTGTTACATGCCTAATGAAGAGGAAAAACCTAGTGAACATATCACATATTCATAGACTATTATGGGATTATTGAAGATGTTGCATGTGGGTTGTTCCCATTTACAATTCAAGATAGTGTATATGATTAGTTTCTCGATCTTCCTGAGAACTCCATTAATAACTAAAATCAATTTAAAAAAAATCAAACCAATTTGATCAAGTGATTGATCTTGGTGTCATGTAGAAACATTATTATAGTTTAAAGAAAGGACCCAATGAACCATTTTATACCTTCATTGAAAGATTTCAAAATATGTATAGGTGAGTCATTCCCTTATATCATCCTAATATAACACTAACCCTTGGGATGTACAAAAACATGTTGGACATAATGACAATTATATTAATTATATGAGTAATAAACATAAATTATTTATAAATATCTTATAATTAGGACATCAAAATGGATAAACAATTTAATCCCTAAGGACATATCATTAACACCATTCATAACATCAATAAAAATCCCCTACTACAAAATGACATTCCCAATGTCAATCAAATTATCTTAGTACTCAAATCTATGCCAATAAAAAAATTTATTTTGAGATACGTTGATCCCAATTTTCAAATTAATTTCCTAAACAATCATCCCATTCAAACAATGCCACAAAATCATAACCAATCCTTGTTCCCAATTGTTAAAATTACATAGGCATTTTCAAAAAATTCAATAAAGAATGAACTTGATGCAATTCAATGTATGAACCAAAAACTAAGAAATGATTTTATTGGCATCTAAATTTTTTTTGGAAATACTCATGGGGAAAACATAACCCAAAATTACACATATTATAGGTACAATCACCCACCAAACCAGCTTAACAATCTTGAGCCATTCCCAAACCAACTACTTGAGATCAATATATGTGAATTAACTTTGCCTAACTATTGTAGGGCTCATAATAATACCCAACACTGAGAATTGGACTATGGTGAGTTTTGAAACACTTTTGAGATCTTATAAAAGTAAATGGAAGGATATGAGGTGTTTTTAAGGAACCACAACATAACTAGCACATCGTATACCCTTAACACATCTAGTGCACCTAACACGACCATGATGCTAGAGACATTCAATTTTCCTAGTAAAGAGGAAAATAAATTAGAGGATAATTATGAAGATATGAATGATTTTTAGGAGTATAAAGAAATAATTATGCACTAAGAATCAAAATATAGAAACAAAAACCTATTATTAGTTCCACACATCTCAATAACATTACCACTCCTAATCCTAAATCAAAAAATGATCCTTCTTCACTAAATAGAAGTGACAAATATACTCCATTTAATTTGAACATAAATCTTAGTAAAGGTTTCTATATAAAATTAGAATATATGAATAAAATCAAATAGAATATCTCTTTGCATGAGATGGAACAAATCACAAAATAGTGAGACCTACTTTTGAAATCACTGATAAATAAAACTACCTCAAATAAATAGAAAATAACACACAAATTTTTTGATCTACAAGAAAAAATGAAGCTACCCATTTTTTTTTATAGATAGGATTTTTGGGAAAATTTTTCATAGCTTTTAGTGGATTATGGCACCTCATCTAATGTCATGCCTATGGGAATTTGTGAAAATATAGGTCTGACATTAATTAAGTTTGACCAGATAGCTGTCTAGATAGATAAATTTGAAGTTAGGGTGATCAAAGAGATTTAAATTTTCACATGTATCTAGTATCTAATCCAAAATTTTATTAATTCATAAATATTAAAGTTGTGTAAATTTATGAAGCATATGTCATGCTACTTAGTGGGGACTAGTCTAAGACACTAAACAGTCACATGGACACTAACTTTTACCATATGTGGATTCCTTAGAGAGGTGTGGAATATCAAATAAGAGTAGATATAGAACCCAAGATGAAATTTATGATCATTAAATATAATAAAAATATGAAAAGGTAAATGTGGTTTCCTTTAGTATAGGTATTTATATGCTCACAACTAAGGTTGCCATAAAAATCAAGAGAACTTAAACACCACTCAACCTAGCCTTTAGATACTTTATTCTGATGGAGCCTATTCCAAGCAAGAATCTAGCATATATATTTTGTTATTAGATCCATATGGGGAAAAAATATTGTGTTTCTTATCACTTATGATTTGTTTTCACTTAAAAACCTGATGAATATGAGGCCATGATTTTGGGTCTATAGTTTTCTTTAAATCATAACGTGAAATAATTACAAATGTTTGGTGATTCTAAGTTGGTGATTAATCAAGGAAGAAGAAAATTTTAATGTAAAATTTCATATATACAATCTAGAGATCGGGACTTAATTGATTAATTTGATGCTTTTAACACATAATGATTCCTAGGGGAATAAATTTAGACTATTGATTCCCTTGCAGTGTTAGTTTCCAATTTATTTCTCTCAAATTATTCATAATTATAAAAGTTATCAACAAAATTAATCCCTTGTCTCTACGTCCTCAACAATGTGGGAAATTTTCAATTTTTTAATGATGATTAACATATTATTTAATTCATGGCAGCTTAACTGCCTTTAAATCACATGTCATTGATGAAAATGATCAGGACTATTTTATACACACACACAGACACATACATATACATATATGTATATGTATATATACATACACACACATATATATACATATATGTATATGTACACACACACGCATGTATATCAATTGATGATGATGAAATCATAAGACTAAAATAAAATATAATTCACAAAAGGATGGTGTCACTTGAGAGACTATTCAACCTATATATGTTAGCTAAAAGGTGTCATAAATAGGTGTCTAAAGGCCACAATTTTATCCTCATGAACATGGGTACCCCAAAATGTGAACATTGGCCTCAACTATAAATAATTAGAAAATGAACAACTAATATATCTTCTTATGTAATAAAAATATGTGATCACTTGATCATATGAAGACCTTAATATCCTTGATCTAGATGTCATATCTCACACTATCCCACTTAAAATAAAGATATAAATTTTAAGTAAAAAACAATGGCTAGTCAACCCCATCTTTGAGCCCATTAATTACAAAGAGGTTCAAAAATTACTCTTAGCCAAGATTATTTTCCTAGTCAAACATTTTGCATGGGTGGATAACATAGTTCATGTCTACAAAAAGAAAAAATATATTTTGTGTTGACCTTATATACCTTAATAAAGCCTCAAAAAATTACACTATGTTGTCCCTTGATAAAGTCATCCAGATGATGAGTAGATTTGAGGTGAAGTCATTTCTCTATGGATTTTTAAGCTACAACCAAGTGTTGCATGATAGGGATGATAAAATAAAATAGTCTTTACCATGAAATGGGGATCTTTTATTGTAATATAATTCCTTTAAATCTACTAAATTTAGGTTTAACATTCCAATGTGCCATGGATTTTTCCTTTCAAGGTTTAGTAGAAAAATGTATTATTATTTACATGGATAATCTAACTATATTTTAGCAGCACATGTCACAAGACTTGAATCATTTGTAAAAGTTTTTTAAAATATGCAAAAAGTATGGTACTTATATCAATCCAAAAAAGACTATCTTTAGTGTAATTAAATGTAAGTGACTAGGATGCATCATCACAAAATAAGGTATATCAATCAAACCTGATAGAGAAAATTTCATTTTTAAAATTTCACTTATAAATAGTAAAACTGAGTTAAAATATTTTTTGGTAAGATTAATTTTATGCATAAAGTATTTTATATTTTTCTTGAGATTGTAATACCTCTTAACACCATGTATAAACATGATATGAAAATAGAGGAGACACCATAATCCAAGGGTATATTATAGTACATCAAGGATGCAATTAATTAGGCACCAATATTGATCAACTTTTATTTTTAGATGTTAAAATAGTCTTGTACACTTGAAAAATATCAATCAAGGATCTACCCTTTAGTTTTAACCTTCCTTGTAGCTAAAAGGATATCATTCACCACTTTACTATGCCTAAATTCTTATTCATTAGTTTGCCCCTAATATTTTTGTTTTTTAGATCACATGTAATGTACATATTCTTAAAATATCACATACATGCTTTAATTTCAGTTATAGAGCTCCAAAACCTTCCTTATTCTTAGATAGTTGCATTCAGACCTAGATAGTAACATCAATGTTATTATCCCTATTTTGATGCAAGTGTCCTTGTCTTTTGAACACTCAAATTTGAAAATATTTTTATATGTATGGGTTGGCCTAATAAGTTTCATTTACCCTTCCATGAGGATATTTTAAAAATAGGTATTATAAATACAAGTAAAAAATAATTCATTATTCATCTAACATCTATCTATGTAATCACCTCTGACACTTACACCAAATGACTAAAAATCATTTTTATAACTAAGATATTCTATATATTTTCATATTAGTCATAGGAGTAGACATATTAAAGTTAAGAAGCATTCAAATAGTATCCCATGAGCCATATTTTTCAAGTTAAAGTCTAGATCATTACATGCACTCGTATAAATCACTATATATAATTTTGCACACACAAGACAATGCATAGGGGAGAACTACATATGTTTGAGGCCTTCTTTGATGTAGTGTATATGTAGGTAGCTCTAATTTATGGAGTGTTATTTGAGGTTAGTTTGATAATGTGGACCTAATAACCCATTTTTGGCAAGGTGACCTAGCCTAAGGTGAATAGTTAGGGTTTAAGCTATTTATAGTTATATAAAACCTATACATGAGATCTAGAGACATCAATAGAAAGGTGATAGAAAACCTAGAAAGATCCATGTATTATATTCTTAGTATAATTTATATTTTTTATTATAGTAAATTAGCATCAATATATAGATAGTAGCATCAATACAAGTGTCCTTATCTCGATGCAAGTTTACAAGTCTCCAGAGATAATATTTTCAGGATCTAACAATTGGATCTTAAGCATCAAATATCCTATTTCCACACCTATACATCTTATATCCATTTGTTCATAATTACATAATCTAACTATTTTTTCTTCTTTTTGATTACATAATCAAAACACTATTTGGCATTATAATTTATATATTTAACATTTTATATAACTAAACACTATAATTGAATATTATAAATTGAATTATTTAAATGGCCTTATTTAAAATATATCAATTTATTTTTTTATTTTTATTTTTATTTTTTTAGACTGAAAATATATCAATTTATTGTTGATTAGGATATTACCCATTAAATATTTCTAAAAAGTCTTAAACATTTTGTGAACCTAACCACTACATCTTATTCTAAAATCCTTTTAGGGTTTTCAACCTTTTAGTATTTCAAAAAAATATTTGATTTCTTTATCGTAATGGATTGTTCTATAGAATTCATGTGTCTCTCTTATATAGTTATCATTTAAATATTTAGAACATTTTAAATGGATAAAAAGTAACCTCTTTATCTTCCTAACCCTAAGGAGGGTGGTAAATACTTTCCCTCTAACCAAGTCCATGCTATCATTACTCAATGGTGTAAGGTGGTCCTTCCTCAAGCCGCTCCACTATCCACATGTAATCTAGATTGTGGGGGTATGATTAGTTAATACATAATACCTTGGGTTTATGTTGTTATAGACATTATAGATCAAATCATCATCATGAAAGAATAGTTACAAAATAAAAATCAATATTGTCCTTCAGAGCTCACATCAATGAAAAATCAACTTTTATATCAACAAAATTCCAAATATGCTAGTAATGTTCATACATTTGTATCTTCTCATAATGTTGTGCACAATAATGGATCATATCAAAATAAAAATCTGAAAAAGAATATATTTATGATAATTGATTTATAAGGTATACAAAAGGCTAATAGGAGTCCAAGTGAGATTATACTTGGGTAATGCTTAGAAATAACTTGATCACATTACCTCCTCTACATCCTCTAATAGGAAAAAAATATTATTTCCAATATCATATCATGCATGAGCATCATACAAGTAATTTTTTAGCTCTAAATAAGAATATCCAACACATAATTGATAGTGGTGATCTTAAAATAGATACATCTCAATTTTTCTAATCATAATTCAAAAAACTAAAAGAATGAAAAATATCTAAAAAAATCAAATATTAAATAAAATACAAAAACATTTAAATAAATAAATAATACCAAAAATATTTAGAATTTAACATGTTTTATAAATTTTGCATTTGTTGTTTTCTTTATCTTAGTGGATAGCATATAATTTTTATACACATATAAGTTTCATGTGTAGTTGAGTGTCATACATGCATACATTAAAACCATGATACTCAAGCATGCAGATGTTAGACCTTTCCTCTTTGTATGTGGTACACTACATTGGGGGCATTATTCTCCTATATGATCATAATAGACATAGGTTTTATTATTTTATGATCATTTCCATTATAACATTGAGATTATATATTGACATTTATACATGAATATACTCATGTTTATATTTTACATAATGTATTTTATATGATAATATGTATAACATTTTGTTAACACATGTATGAAGTGACTAGTATAATATGCCTTTTCTAGTTACTTATATCTCCTTATTTCATATATTTGCATTACCTTACTTGAGTGTACTTATTTTTTACTTATTTGTCTTACTTATGGAAAATTTAAACATGTTCTTGGATTATTGGTCACAGTGCCCTGAGTGTTGCTTATTTATTTGGTGTATGTACATATTCATGTCTTCCAATAGAGTATGTGGCATTTGAACATGCCCCTTGTTTTCAGTCTCTTTGGACCCCTTTTTGCATTACATTTGAGTACTCTTTCATGTGTGCTTTATTGTTTTTTGACCTTGTTATCTTATAGGTTTTAACATAATTCATGACATGCATCTTAAAACTTGTTATCAATGCATACTATGAGCTTCATTAATATATATACTTCAACATGACATAACTACATGGTTCTTTACTACATGATTCACATAAATACAACATAGTTTTCTTATCTTTTTAAGATAATATTATTACCACATTTTTAATCACCTCATTTCAAATGGGTGGGTAATATCGTTGGGGGCATGTCGTAGAAATATAAATCCACATACATGTAGTTGACAAAATGGGCAGAATTTGATTTAGTTTACATAATTTACATAATTCATATATACAATTTGGGAGAAGATTTTATACAAATGCCACATATATTGGACAAAGTTGTTATTAGTTTGATACATATTATAAAAAAATAATGAATCAAAGGCTAAATTTTGATAGATATTTTATATTGAGACACATTCAAGGTGCATATGCTATTCAAATGCACCAAATTACATATAAATTGTTAGATTATACACACATTTATGTATCAACCCTACCAAGATGCAATATTTGGGATTTTATCTATTGCAGTAGTTATATTATTTTATTAGTGTGATCAAGATTCAATTCCCTTGATGTAATTAGGATTATGTTATATTATTATGGGTTCATATGGTTATACCATTTCACTCAGGTGAGATTAGCTAGATTATGATACACTTGAGTTGTGTGATTGATATTTTGAGCTCTCAATAGACTTGGTACAATTAATCCTTATACTAGATTGGGGGAATGATTACCCTTGAACTCTCCTCTTTACACTACCAAGGTTAAATTTTTAACCTCTATTTAATGCTTCGACTAAGAATCATCCGTATAAAAGTAAATTATCAAGGGGAAACATGGTTGCATCAACACATAGGTGTATTCCTACCTTACTCTATTTTATTTCATGAAATTTAAATTATTAATTTTTAGACTATATGCACTAATTACACTTATAACATGTTATTGGTTTGAAGTCATACATATACATAAATTTCAAATAGAGCTCAAGAAAAGATGAGGTGTCTTTTACACACCATAATACACATTACTTTCCTTTAACCTAGTAATTTTGTCCTCATGAATTACTAGATTAAGGATGGGGGCATGTAGATGTATTAGGATTTATGCCAAGAATGATTGATAATCATTGAAAGCAAAACTAAAAGAGGACAAAAATGAATAAGATTTCCTTAATGGATAACACAATATAAATGAGATAAAAGATTTTATAAGTGGGGAAAACCATAAAATGGTGAAAAAAACCCACAATATATTATAATTTTGCAAACAATGAATTTTAATTATAATAGCATGAATAAGATTTAAGAGAGATAAAATGGATTTAAACAAAAGAGCATGACAAAGATGCAAGAGCAATACTAGAACAACAAAAAATTTATGAGAGAGCAGTATATGGAATGAGGAGAGAAAGGCTATTTTATAGAGATAAGAAAAATAAGAGTTACATATAATCCCATTATGACCTTAAATTCTTCCTTTGTGTGTCACTTGTGACCTATTCCTTTAGAGTAGAGGGAATTATGTGCCAAGTGGGGAGGAAGAGTTACATACACGTAACTCTAAATTTAAAAAGTGGATGAGAGAGGTGAATGACACATCATAAAGGTAGGAATAAACTTCATTTATAAATATAATAAATGCACATATAATTAAGACTTAAAAAAAGCCTATAAACTTATATAAAAGACCCAAATTAAGGTTAATTTTTCAACACTCCCTCTTAAGATTAATTTGGGGTTACAAAACTGGAGAAAACCTTTTATAAACAAAAAAGGGAGTTAGAATTACATGATATTACATTTTAATAGTGTTGATGATTTAAAATTGCACTTGTTCTAAACACCAACAATGGGAAGTTTCAAGATGTGGGACTTGCGACTTGAAACAACCTCCAAATTTTTGAGAAGCTGGTTCTTCTTTATATCGAGTATATACTGGGAAAAGGGACAGGAATTTTAACAGAAACACAAATGCAAGAAAGAAAACTAACTATGGTGATACGCCTAAATGTAATTTGACCTTAATCCTGAGCACAATGAAACTATATGTAGAATTCATTTATATTTAAGAGCAAACAAGTGCATGATCAATGTAAAAGATGAAAACAATAGAAATAGAGGCTCACAACATAGACTACTTTTATAGTGATACAAAAAATGTCAAAAAAGGCATAGGGTTAAATCTTCTTATTTGAATTTTCTAGTCACATAAGAGGCACATAAACATGCACAGTTATATAAAATTTTCAATTCAAGAAGATGAGACAAAATCAAATGACATTCCTAATCATAGCTCTATAAATTCTAAACTCTTGACAACACAGCCTAGACTACTTTTGCAATGACACAAAAAATATCAACAAAGGCATAGGATTCAATCTTCTCATTAATTCTCTAGTCACATAAGAGGCATAGAAACACACATAGTTACATAAACCTTCCAATTTAAGAAGATAGAACAAAAGCAAATGATATTCCTAGTCACAGCTCTAGAAAGTCTAAACTCTTTACAATAATTCTCTCAAAAAATTCTCTGGTATATGATTCTTCTTTTGGTGATCTCTACACCCTTATTTATAGCCTTGGATTCACTTTGAATTGTCTGCTTGTTCACAATCTAATGGCCCAACTGAAATCTAACCAAATTGGAAGTGTCTAACAGCATATATTTTATAGATTTTGAAATGCTTTGTCTTCTGGCAGTTCATTAGCTGAAATAGATTGCAGAATGCTCCCTTCTCTTAAATGTTAGGTAACACTTAGCCAATTTCTTGAAAACCTTCTTATTACTTTAGGAGACACTAGAGGATGACACTTGGCATGTTTCACAGCACCTATCGAAGACACGTGGCACTTTCTATGTAACTTATACTCTTTTGTGTCTTTGATCAAGAGTGTTCCGCCTTTGACACTTGTCACAATCTGCTTCCTCAAAACTTCAACAGCTTAAAAGAAAATAAAATCCATATCATTTCTTACCTGAGTAACTTTTAAAATGGACACAGGGATAGGTGTTAATCTATGTTGCTTCATTAAAGGATACATGGCAATCTCTGCTTTACCTATTTGGGGTTATGTGGTAGTCTCTGCTTCTTTTAGCTACCTTTTTAGAACCTACAGAAGATGACACATGGTAGTCTCCACTTTACTCTATTTATACCATAGAAACAAATGGGTCTCATTTCATATTTACATGGACAGTGACACCTGATGGCTTTTGCTTGCTTCAGAAACAACACTTAAGACCCACCATGGTATTTGCTATATCAGTGAAGAAAAAATGAAGATAATTTAGATCGCGACATGTGGTGGCTTTTGCTCTCTTTTGCTGGGGTATGTGGCATCTTCTATCACTTTTAGAAAACCAAAATTGAGACCTTTCATGACTACCACTTGGCACTTTCCACTTGATCCTGATACTTAGTTTTTTAAAACCTTTCACTAAAAAGAGATGAAATGCAGGTGCCAATATGAAACCATGGATGCTGACACTTAGCACATTCTGCTGAGTCGCTAAGAGATACATGGCACATTCTGACCAACTCATAGAAAATATGAAAGGATGCCTCAGATGATGACACTTGTTAGTTTTTTCTTGAGAAAGGATGCCTTGGATGATGACACTTGTTAGCTTCTACTTGATTTTGACACTTAGGCAAAAAATGAATCAAAAAGAAAATAGAGCCCGTGCTCTGTTTCAAAACATTGCCATCTCAGACCAAAGTATGCAAGGACAAAATTTTGTGGTGCGTGACTGAAAAATAAAATGGAACATAGAGTAAATCTTTACTCTATAGTTATTAGCGACCCCAAGGACTTTTGAGGCTACTCAAAAAGAAACCACAACTCCTACGAGATCAAAATTTCAAAAACATAGCTTTAGCAATGTTGTCTGGTAGGCAGACCACTCATGACTAGATAACCCTTGCTTATAATATAATTCATTGAAGGCTAAATCAAGGTTAATAATATCCTTGTGTGAAAAATATTGCAAAATTTGAACCATAGCCTTCAATTTGAATTCGAGCTGGGAAATAGGAACCAAGATAGCTTCTACTTCAGGGACTGATGAATCATCCCTTAGATCCTAGAAAGCTATCTAATCATTCTATTTGGCCAATAACAAAGGTTCAATTTCATCTACCATCAACATGGTGTTGACATCAAGAAATAGATAAGGAAGACCTAATTGTACTAGATCTTTAACATGCTGTTTCATTTCATTGATTCCTTCATTACATCTAGAATCTCTCTGCAACTGATGGCTGTGAAATTGCAACTGAGAACCTCATTTACTCACTTGGTAGCGACCATCCTATCATTGATTCCTTCTACTAACAACATTGCATCCGTTGCATCAGAAAGATTTTGTAGTAATGTTTTCAAGTCCATTACTCTCCCAGAGACTATATCCAGTGTTTATAGCTAAACTCTCCACCTTTTTGCACAATTTCTATGCATTTATTAGGAAGGTGAGAGAAGGCCTAAGCTAAATAATCTCTGAAGAGATTCTCTTCCACATGGATTCATATAGCTCCTTTACCAGACTTAATACTCTGACATTCCTTGGCTTATTGGCCAATTCTAGTGTCAATTATGCTGTTCTTTGTTGCTCTGCTTGAAATTGGGCTTGTATGGCCGCAATATTATTCTATTTGGCCAGTAGCTTTTATTGTAATTGGGTAACTTGCAATAGGTGTTCCTCGCATTTTTCTTGCAATTTTGCCTTTTTGTGCCTTAGGGTTGTCACCGCATCCTTTACCTATGTGAGCCCTACTTTTAAAGAATCATTTTGGGCCTGAACTGCTCGGTGAGTCTAAAGAGAGAATATTTTGTAATTGTTTATTAAATTATCTATTTCATTGTCTTTTCTATTGATCTCTGAGGTCAAACTATTACAATTTGCCTTTTCCTTGGCTAGCTCAACTTCTATCTTTTGTAGCCTCGTTGATATCTTCAAGTAGTCTTCAGTAACTGCAAAAGTGGATTTAGTCAGTAGCTCAATTTTGTCTTGTGGCATGAAGAGGGACATGTCGATGGCCACTACATTCATCATGTAATCCTCTAACTACATCTGCTTTATTGGCTTTATTACATTTGGTGACAAATGAGTCACCATCAATTGCTACTAGATGGGGTCAAATTGTGACCGCAAATGGGGTGTAGCCAATGCTTTATTTTATTTGATCTTATTTTTCTCTCTTCAAGCTTCCCTTACCTTCCTAGCAACATCTACTTGGGTTTGGAAGGTAGAAGGAGAGGCAATGTGCCCACCCACAGAAGGATGTCCTTGTAGTAGACCATATTAAATAGCCAATTATTGGCTATGGGTAATCTGAGGGGAAAGTTTCTTGGGAACAGAGGGGGAGAAATGAGGTAATGTTAAAGCTTGAGGTGGAACAGATGGGATGAAGTGAGAAATGGGAATGGTAGAAGTGGTAGGGGATGTCATATGGCTAGATGAAATCATCATACCAATAGGAGAAGAAATATACTAAGAAAGAGAGGGAAGAATAATACTTACCTGAGTAGAAATTACAATACCCTATAATTGGTACTATGGGGTGTTTGTCTCCTCTTTTGAAGCAAATTGAAACTACACCCTCTTTCATTTCTAAAGTGTTTCTTCTTCTGGTTGCATCATTTTTCCTTCCACATCTACTTCTTATGGAGAACTAGGAATATCTATAACTACTGTTGATGGGGAAGCTTGTGGTGGTATAGACACCACACTCTTTTGTTTTTCCACGATGCTGAGAGATTGGGGCCAAATTGATATAGTTACTATAGCTGCAACTTGTTCTGAGGCTTGTGACTCTTGGCTTGACCCAGCCCTAGCTTCCTACTCTTCACCTAGTGTCAACAAATTACTTGTCTCTGGGCTAGATATAGGGGGGATATGACACTCATCCCATAGTTCTTCCCATCTCTCATATGTGTCTACATTCCTGAAAGAATGGGTTGTTTGACAAATTTCCTACCTATATTTCCAATAGGCCTCTATTTTCTCAGTATCCCAATATTTATTATTTAATGTCCTCCTTAAGCCAGAAGTCATTTTGAATTTAGGATCATAATCCCTCTGCTTAACATAGAATTTTTCCCAGGGTCTATTTTGTGGAAGGGGCAAGTTTGTTAACTCAACATAAAATCCAGGAGTGTCTTCCCTAGGATTTTTCCTAGTTTCCCAAAAAGGGTAGCCCTCATGTGCAATTCTAGTTATGACTATGTTAGTTCTTATCTAGGAAGCTATGAAACTATTTGGGTCATAAACCCATTTTTCCTTTATTAAAAGGAAACCTAGAAAGGCTAGCTTTCTGAGCAACACAATTTCAACGTCTCTGGTTTCCAAAACCATGCTGGTTATCATCCATGGGAGATCATACATTTTCCTTTTCCTCTTCCCAGAACCAAATTCTTTATCAACTATGGATACCTACCTGGTGACCTCTAAGAATGCTAACCTAAGAGTCAAAATCTTAGGTAGCAATATTGGTTCCCCACAAAAACCATGGACTCTTATAATGGTATGGTGGGATCCAAAATAGAAATCACAAAGAATTGGGAAACTAGCCAAAAGATTTGAAACACTTGGGAATAATCTATTCATAACTGTTTCAAGGCTGAGGTGGAAAAAAGTAGGGGTAAAAAATAATTCCTAAAACTCATATGGGTCACTAGTCTTTGACAAAATGTGTGTCCATGCAGACACAAGAATGGCCCTTTGGAGATCAAAATCTAGGTCATACATATTAAGGTACATATGTTGGACAAAGAGGTCTGAGTTTTGAAAAATTATGAGGTGGAACAAATAGGAAGAATACCTGAACACTCCTTTTGATTTGAAATGGGCCAGTTATTCTACCATTGAGAAAGCAATTTGTTCAGAAAAGTTGAGCCGATACTCCTGAGTTTTGTCAATGGTCTTCAGCCTGAAGAGGATAGCCATTTGTTCTACATAAAATACCATATCATCTTTCATGCCAAAGATGAAATCCATCATAGACAATGCATCTTGGCTAGCCTGTGTGAATTGGGCTCTTGATGTAGGGAGTGTGGGCACCATAGTGTCATCATCACCCATTTGTAATTCAGATCTCAAGAACCTTGACTGGGTATTGATGTTTGCCCATGCTCTTTGCATTTTAGCAATAGTGAGAAATGTAGCTATACTATCATGATATAGCGCTAGCATATCCCTGATAGATTGCAGTGTGATTTGCACCATGAATGGACCTTGTTGAATGGTGCATGAGGGTGCATGGAACAAGTCTACACATAATTCGACCAGGTCAGGATATGGATGCATAGTTGGAAAATGAATTGTGCCAGCTTTGAAGTCCATATCCTCATGGCAAATGTTTCATATTGCCCTACTCTAGCCCTCTATAGACACCTTTGATGTGCCCCTTCTCTAAGATTTTTGCTACTAGTTCTCTAAAGAATTGGGTCCATGATGCCATCTTCATAATCTCTTATTTTTGCTGAGTCACTTGCTTGACCAACTTCAAGAAACTTGGTCTATGGATAGGTCTTCAATGGCTGCATGGGAGCTGAAGCATATGACTTACTTGCAAGAAACTTATCAAGGGATTCATACATCCCAGCTCCTTGTTGTGAAGATTGTAGCCCCTCCATCTCTATGTCTTTTTTGTGATAATTTGTGTGAACTTTTGGAAAATAGAAACACTTTCACAGAAGCAAGTTTACTAAGCACTGAAAATGCAAGTAGCAAGATATTTCTGCAGATGTAGGAATGTTTGAGAACTTATAAGCTTTAACTCTTGCTAAGAGGTATTTATTGACCTATCAAGTCTTGAAATGGCATTAAACTCAAATAACCGTTAGCAGATCCTACTCGATCTTTATGGAATAGTGAGATAGACACGTTATGCAAGTGGTAGTGCAAGGTACCTTGGGGATTTCTAAATATTTGGGATACATTCAATGTATTGGATAATTTTGAAAAAATTGAAGATTTTGAGTTATTGACTACGTGTTCAAAGAACACTTATTTAAAAGAAAAGCGGGAAAACAAAACAAGAAAATAAAAGCAATACAAAAAGGGGAAACTATCTAACTATAATACATAGTATCTTTATCTCCCTCCTGGATCAATTTTTTTTCTAAAATATCTTTCATGACAAGCCAACTTATATTGCCAAACAATTGTTTGAATTCGATATAGCTCTGATGACTTGCTTTCTTTGTATGCCATGGTGTCTAGCCTATATTTGGGTGAGTCTGATTCAAACCTGCTTCCAACATATATAGACTCTTCTTGTTCTTGGAAGCTCGTCGAATGCTGGCTCTTGATATTTTTATGTCTTATCAAGAAATTAACAACCATTTTCTCATTAACAAAAGCCTTTTGACATATATCATTTATTGACTTAACTCCTTCTGCTTCAAACTTAGGTTCTATTGCATGATCATCCTCTTTAATAACTTCAAAATTACCAACCTCTTGAAAGGATAATTTTGAAAGAGTGAAATAATTTTGCATATGTAACTGATTCTCAATTCTATCTTGTTCCTCTGCAACTGGCTCACAGCTTCCCTGAAAAATAGTATAACCTGATCCAATGATTTCAAACAAATCATTTAAATCATGATCAAGGAAATGTCCATGCTCTTCCTCATCATATTACAAAGTAAGAAGAAAATCAAAAAAAAAATCTTCTTCATTAGAGATTAAGGCATATGCTTGTGACTTCTCACTCAGAATGTTGAATTCATGTTGAGAGACCCGAGGATTGATAGAAGAGATATCTTTTGACTTTTCTTCCTCTAGAACATTTGGGATTTTATGATCATCATCAAGTATAACATAAGTGCCTAGACCAATAGAATCATAATTTCCATATGGGTCACTTTGCATCATAGCTAATAAATGATCATTTTCTTCATCTTGATTATATCTAGTCCATTCACCTAGCTCCTCAACAAAAACCCTTTCTTCTTTATTCATCATAGCATGGGTTGCCTCTAACTTTGTAGTTGGTTCATTGGTGATATGATCTCTATATAATGGCTCAGATAATATCTTCATCTTTGAACCATATTTAGTTCTTAAAATGAGGTGAGACCAATCAAGGGACATATATCCTCCTATCTTGGCTGTAAAGTCTCTTGATAAACATAAGCCAAAAATAGGAGGTATATCTATCACTACTACATCTTGATTTACAATTATATTGGGACAAGCATATAATTGTAATTAGATTTGTTTAATTCTCTCTATTGTTTGTACTGCTTTGCCATCTAGCTGTATGAATCCTTTAGTGAGTGGTTCATACTTAATTTCTAAAGCATCAGCTATCTACTTGGGCATTACTATAGTACTATCCCTTGAATCAATCATTGCATTATGCAGCAATTTCTTAGCCACTATTAAAGTTAAATAGAAGGGATCCAAATTGGATTTGCTTACCTCTGTTGTATTATTCACTAGGGATGTTGTCTATAGATGAACTGTATCTTTGAGCTTTTCTTTTTTAGTAGGTCCTTCTTTGATAATAGTACCTTTAGGCACTGCTTGGCCTTGCAGAGCTTCTTGTAGTAGTGTATTTTTTTCAGGAATAGCCAATATATCCCATATTGATACTTGTGTTAGAGTCTTCTTCAATTGATCCACCACATTTATTAGTCCTAGAGTCTGAGTTCTTTGAAAATAAAGATATCTTGTTTTTTTCTTGAATTTGTGTAGGAATCCCTTGATTCTGCACTAGCTGAGGCACTTCTTATCTAACAGCTATGTTTCTTTATCCTTGAAATGGAGGATTCTCCATGACTTGACTATTTATAACCTCAGGCTATTCCACCATCCTTCTCTTTGATCTGGTGTAATAATCAGATTGCACCACTGGTTTTTGGAGGTAGATGCTTCGTTCAAGAAAACTGATTCTTCATCTTCAACCCATGAGAACAAAGCATGTTCTAGGGCTATTTCTTCCTCTTATTACAAGGACATCCCTTGCATCTGAGCCATTAAGACTAAATTCTACATACCAAAAGACTGGTAGGCTTGATTGTCACTGGAACTTGCAAACTGACCATCCATTCTTCTTTGCTCTGCCACCTTTTGTTGTAGATTACCCATAGGACAATCTCTAGGTGTATGAGCATTATTTCAAGGGAAACACTAGGCATTAGTGTTATCCACATAGTTATTTTTCCCTAGAAAAATCTCCCTATTTGAATTGGGAAGAATAGTTTGTGAGGGTGTGGGGACTACAACTAATTGGTTTGCTGGCTGATGGTTAGTTTGTTTTGGAGGACCCTGGTATTGGTTTGGCTGAGATGAAAATCTATTTCCTTGATAGCCTTGATATGGAGGCTTAGGGAAAGTATTCTGCTATCTTTTTATATTGATCAGCTCATTAGAAAATGTCCTTAGGATATTCTTGATATCATCTAGCTCAGATGACTGAGAGGGGATAATTTCTTTAGCAGATGATTGAGGATAGGTGTACATAGACACAAGTGGGGCTATAGTTTTAGGGGCTTCTTGAGGTAATGGTAAGGAAATTTCTAGGAATGTGGGCATGGGAGGCCTTGGGGGTAACTTTCTAGCATCTATCAAATTATTCTCAGCTCTGACTGAATAGTCATAAGCCTCAAGCAAAGTGTGTCCTCCAAGTGACTGAATCATAATAGATATATCTGAATTCAAAGCCTTAAGATAAAATACTATAGCCATACTTAGGAATGGTCTAGTTTTAGCAGGGATTCTTTCCCAAGTCTTTTGAAATCTGTAATTCAAGTCAGTCATGGCTTCTTATGGTGCCCTTTGAATGGTAATTAATTGCAATAACAAAGAAGACTTATCACCCTTCTCTTCGAATCTTTTAAAGAAAAGATCTTTGAGTTGATCCCATGTAGATATGGTATTTGGGGTCAAAGACTGATACCATTCTAGAGCCTTACCTTTAAAAGAAGCTGCTAATAATCTTATGGCCACATTTTACTGTGTGACAACATGTATAACACAAACATCTGATACATCTTGAAGATGTTCCTCAGGTGTTTTAAAGTCTTGCCCACTAAATTTGGGTAGATATTTTAGGGCATTCATTGGGATAAGGTCCCAAGTGGCTGGTGGTATTGGGAGAATCAAGGGACTATTAGTGTTCTAGATTGCATAATTTCTTAGGGGTATAGGGGCTCCCATATTTGCTCTTAGTATTGGTACAAACTGGTTAACTCTTCTTCTTGGACTAGTTACCAAAGGTGGAAAAAGAGTACCTAGATTTGTAGTGGATTATGATTTGGTTACTGGTCCACAACTATGACTCCTCGTAGCTCTCTAGTTCATATGATCTTAAAAGAAACTTCAAGATTGGTCCCACCAGGCATGCCAAAAACTATTGATGATTTAAAATTATGCTTGTTCTAAACACCAGCAATGGGAAGTTTCAAGATGTGGGACTTGTGACTTGAAACAACCTCCAAATTTTTGAGAAGCTGGTTCTTCTTTATATCAAGTATATACTGGGAACAGGGACACAAATTTTAACAGAAACATAAATGCAAGAAAGAAAATCTAACTATGGTGATGCGCCTGAATGTAATTCAACCTTAATCTTGAGCACAATGAAACTATATGTAGGATTAATTTACATTTAAGAGAAAACAAGTGCATGATCAATGTAAAAGATGAAAATAATAGAAACAGAGGCTCATATCATAGACTACTTTTGCAGTGATACAAAAAATGTCAACAAAGGCATAGGATTCAATCTTCTTATTTGAATTTTCTAGTCACATAAGAGGCACAAAAACATACACAATTATATAAACTTTTCAATTCAAGAAGATGAGACAAAAGCAAATGACATTCCTAATCACAGCTCTAGAAAGTCTAAACTCTTGACAACATAGCCTAGACTACTTTTGTAATGACACAAAAAATATCAACAAAGGCATAGGATTCAATCATCTCATTAATTCTCTAGTCACATAAGAGCCACAAACCCATGCACAGTTACATAAACCTTCCAATTTAAGAATATAGAACAAAAGTAAATGATATTCCTAGTCACAGCTCTAGAAAGTCTAAACTCTTTACAATAATTCTCTCAAAAAAATCTCTCTGGTATCTGATTCTTCTTTTGGTGATCTCTGCACCCTTATTTATAGCCTTATATTCACTCTAGATTGTCTGTGTATTCCCAATCTAATGGCCCAACTAAAATCTAACCAAACAAGAAGTGTCTAACAGAAGATATTTTATAGATTTTTAAATGCTTTATCTTTTGACAGTTCATTGGCTAAAACAGATTGCAGGATGCTCCCTTCTCTTAAATGCTAGGTAACACTTAGCCAATTTCTTGAAAACCTTCTTATTACTTTAGGAGACACTAGAGGATGACACTTGGCATGTTCCATAGCACCTATCAATGACATGTGGCACTTTTTACATAGCTTATACTCTTATGTGTCTTTGCTTAGGAGTGTTCCACCTTTGACACTTGTCACAATCCACTTCCTCAAAAATTCAATAGCTTAAAAGAAAATAAAACCCATAGCATTTCTTACTTGAGTAACTTTTAAAAGGGACATAGGGATAGGTGTTAATCTCCACTGCTTCATTAAAGGACACATGGAAACCTCTACTTTACCTATCTGGGCTTACGTGGTAGTCTCTGCTTCTTTTAACTACCTTTTTAAAAACTTGTGGAAGATGACACATGGTGGTCTCCACTTTTCTCTATTTATACCATAGAAAAAAATGGGTCTCATTTCATATTTACACAGACAATTACACCTAGTGGCTTCCACTTGCTTTAAAAACAACACTTAAGACCCACCATGGTCTTTGCTATATCAGTGAAGAAAAAATGAAGATAATTCAGATCGTAACACGTGGTGGCTTCTTCTCTCTTTTTTTGGGGTATGTGGCATCTTTCATCACTTTTAGAAAAGCAAAATTGAGACCTTTCATGATTGCCACTTGGCACTTTCTACTTGATCCTGATACTTAGTTTGTTAAAACCTTTCACTGAAAAGAGATGAAATGCAGGTGCTAATATGAAACCATGGATGCTGACACTTGGCACATTCCACTGAGTCACTAAGAGATATGTGGCACATTCTAACCAACTCATAAAAAATATGAAAGGATGCCTTGAATGATGACACTTGTCAGTTTCCACTTTAGAAAGGATGTCTCAGATGATGACACTTGTCAGCTTCCACTTGATTTTGACACTTAGGCAAAAAATGAATCAAAAGGAAAATAGATCCTGTGCTCTATTTCAAAACTTTGCCATCTCGAACCAAAGTATGCGAGGACAAAATTTTGTGGTGTGCGACTAAAAAATAAAATGGAATGTAGAGTAAATCTTTGCTCTAAAAATAGAAGATTATTTATATAGGAATTAAAAATATATATTGAGATAAGAAAGAAGAAAAGGTGGTACGAAAATTCACAAGGAAGAAAGGGTGATCACCAAAAATCACCAAGAATATTTTTCAGATAAGATGGTTAACTCACCATCAAACAAAGTCCAACCAAAAGGAGTAATGATTCACAAACCTTATAAAAAGTAAAGTAATATCAATCTTTCAAGTTAAGTAACTATTATGCCAAATATATAATATACATACATAATATAATAAAAGTAGATGCACAAAAAAATCAAATAGAGTAGAGATAATTTCCATCATAAAGTGCATAAACGTGAATGAAAATAAGCTATCTAACATAATCAAATCATATATTTGATATAATACAAAGAAAGGAATGCAAAAAAATATTTAGTTAATCAAAATAGAGATAAAGAATATGTATCACTTTCAAAAAATATTCTGCATGAAACATTCGAATAATGACACTCAACTACCCATCTATAGAGTAGAGAGTGGGGGTAGGGTTCCTCTATAAATGAGCCCACGCCCATATATATATTTCTCTAAGTTATATCATGTATATAATATATAGATGATGGTTGTGTGTGTGTGTCTGTGTGTGTCTGTGTGTGTGTCTGTGTGTGTGTCTATATATATATATATATATAATAAAAGTAGATGTACAAAAAAAATAAAAATAGAGTAGAGATAATTTCCATCATAAAGTGCATAAAAGTGAATGAAAACAAGCTATCTAAGATAATCAAATCATATATTTTATATAATACAAAGAAAGGAATGCAAAAAAATATTTAGTTAATCAAAATAGAGATAAATAATATATATCACTTTCAAAAAACATGTTCCTTCCTTGGAGGGCTTGAGGAAAAGCTTGACTAGGTAGAAGATGGCATGTCTTCTTGAGGATAAGGCTATCTTGGATAAGGATGGTGAGTATGAAACATTCAAATAATGACACTCAACTACCCATCTATAGAGTAGAGAGTGGGGGTTGGGGTCCTTTATAAATGAGCCCACCCCCATATATATATTTCTCTAAGTTATATCATGTATATAATATATAGATGATGGTTGAGTGTGTGTGTGTGTGTGTGTGTGTGTGTGTGTGTCTATATATATATATATATATATATATATATATATATATATATATATATATATATATATATATATATATATATATATATATGGTGGTAGGGAGCAGACAGGGGTGACAGGAGCCACCCACCCATATATAGATAGGGTACACCAACCATTGAATATAAATATATGGTTATCTCAAGATGTCCATATATAGATAGGGTCCCATCATGATTAAATAATAGTAAGTAGTGGTACTCAATCCCCATTATGCCCATCCTGTATTATATTTATATCTAGTTGGTTTAAGTCGGTAATCCATGGCATATCCTTAAAAAAGAAAGGGAAGGCCCTATATATCATATGTGTGTGTGTGTGTGTGTGTGTGTGTGTGTGTGTGTGTGTGTGTGTGTGTGTGTGTGTGTGTGTGTGTGTGTGTGTGTGTGTGTGTGTGTGTGTGTGTGTGTGTGTGTGTGTGTGTGTGTTTATTTCTTCATAAACCATGCATGTGTAGGATATATCATGTTCATACCAACATGTGTGCATTGCACCAGTCTCACCCAACATGAGTTATACCAAACCAACTGATCCCCTAACCCCTAACTAACTTATCACAAGAAAACATATCAAAATTTTTAGAAGATTTATTTTATTTAAGAATCCAAACAATTTTACCCTTAGAGATAGGAGATTTAGTCATTTTCCAATAATTTAAAGTATCGTGTGTGTATTTATTAAAATATTTACATGGATGTAATTTCCAACATTTAAGTATATGATGATTGTAGTTTATACAATGTGCACATGGCTTAACAGATTTAACCAAAACATGATCATTAAAATTAGTATAATCAAAATAATTTGCATTATAAGTCCTTTTATGTGGAGGAAAATAATATTATTAATTTACATTAAAATTAGGTGAATAATTAAAATTAAGTGTTTCTATCTAAATTTTTTCTTTTTTTCTTAATTTAAAAAGAAAGAAACGAGTGAAGAAGGGTGTGCAGAAAAACACTTGTTGAATGTGCATGCATTTAATATAGATGATTTTGAATGGATACTCTTTGGTTTGGTAGTATGACCTCCAAATAATAAAACACTATCACAAAACTTGTTTTTTAGACAATTAGATGGGTGGATTGCCTTGTATGAGCTAGATCCTAGAAGCAAAAGCTTTCTAGGAGGTTGACAATCCACCTACTTTAAACATTTAAGTCTATAAATAAAAATGAAACATGCTTGAATTTAAAAAATCAAACTTAAATTAAATACAACAAATAATAGAAAATTTATTGAGACAATTAAATTCTTTTGATTAGATAACTAAAATAAATCAACTAGTTTGGTTAACACTAGTGCTGAAAATTAGCTAAAGCAAAGTTTGTGGTTTTTGGTTTGGGTTGATTAACAAGTTGGTTATGAAAATATGTTTTAGTTAGAGTTGGTAGATGATTATGAGGGGAAAAATTAAATGGTTTTATGTTTTAATAGATAATAAATTGAGTAATTAAGGTAGCAAAAGGTAAGGGGATAAGGAGGGTGAGAATTGCAAAAGGTGTAAAGGGGTCAAGTGGGTAAAGATGGGAAAAGGGGATAAATGGATAAATGATAAATAAGATAAGGGGTAAAGGAAAATGGTATGGTAAATAAAATGGGAAAAGGTAGAGGTGGTGAAAAATTAATGTAAATAAAAGTAATTAAATAAAACTATATACCTTGAGATGGTGGATGAAGATGGTGTTATTGATGATGTTGTTGAAGAATCCTGTGGCAATTTTGGCAAAGCTTCCTTAATTTAATTTTTTATAACCTCCAAGATGATTAAATACTTTAAAAGTGATCCTAAAACCTGAAATATGATATTTATCTCACAAAAACACAAACTTAACCATGGGTTAAGGGGGAGGGTCATATTTATAGCATTTATTGTCAAGAAACATGCCAAAGAAGTGGCATAGTAAACTATGGCACCATTTGTCAAGTGGGCTCAAAAATGACAAAGGGGATAAGTATGGTGGCATTAAAACCCTTTTTTCTTTGTCTTCCACCTTTAACATGAGTCCAATTTGGATTGATAATCATGCATATGGGTTCAAATGAGGCCAAAAGACTTTTCACCAAGCTAATTTATCTTTTGGCTAAGTGCCCTATGAAATTTGGCAACATTCTCCATGTGGTTGAATGAGTGGTCATCAAAGACAAGGGGGTGATATTATCACTTAACCAATAGGTATTCCACTTTGTTGGTTTGTCTCTCAAATTTATAAAGAGTCCAAAATGGAGTGAAAATCATGCACATGGGCTCATATGGGTCCAAAATACTTTCCACATTTCACTTTCATCTTTTGGCTAAGTGCTGCATGAATTTTGGCATCATTATCCATGCATTAAAAAAAAACATTTTTAATGATGATATCATAGGTAAAAATTCACCATACTTCAAAGGAGGTTCCCTTTGGCGCTTAATGATGTCATTAGGTACCTTAGAGGTAGGTTGTAAGTTGGGTATGATGTCCCACTTTAATCCACCTCACTTTCAAGCCATGTAACTTTCCATATCACCTTCCATGTCACTTTCCATGTCACTTGAAATATCACATTCCATGTCATATGCCATGTCACTTCCCATGTCATCATGAATAATGACAGTGGGTCCCATAATGAATAATGAATAGTACTTTTGAGTAGTACTTTTAATTAGTAATTTTGAATAGTAGTATGTGAATGGGAGAATAGTTATTTGATTAGGTTAAAAGGGTTGGTTAAGTTTTAAAAAAAAATTATGAGGTATTTATGGGGTCTTAAGGCATTCCGTCATTGAAAACTATAAGTGTGCAATTTTTTAGTGTCTACATTTTGCCCCTTTTTATTATGTAGCTTTGAATTAACAAGATACAAAACAAAAATGGATTTCTTGGTCAAAGGTTAAGATGACCTAATTATGGGAGGAGTTATTCCCCATTAAATCAGTATTTGATGAAGTAAATCATAATCAAGTGCCAATTTCATAAGCGATTGGTGGGGATGCACTAGGTGGTGCCACAAGGTAGTTGGGTATTCAAGATACACACATACACATAAAATATGACTAAGTGTGGTAGCCAAAATCACACATGAACTAACATTTCAAATTTTTTTTAGTTTAAGTTTGGGTCTAGAGGGACATATGTTAGGGGTAATTGGTGTAGGCACCTATAACTAGCCACCAATAACCCCCAATCAGGCTTTTGGCCAATTTTCACTTAAAAGCACAATTTGGCCTAAAAACACTAAAACATGCTAAATGATGTGAAAATGACATATTTAAGTGCCAATTTTAGCTAGGGTATCCCTAAATGGGGCACTTAAATTTATGGGCTGACTAATTTTGATTAGTTCATTTCAAATTAAAATCCCAGATTTGCACCTAGGTGCTCTAGATTTCTCTTCCCTATAAAATATTTTTCACAAGACCTGTGCATTTGTTATTTGTTTTTTGAAACAACCTAAATGGGAATACACATCCAATGCATTTGAAAGTGACTTACAATTCCAATCCAATAAAATTTTGGACCAATAACAAGGCATTCTGATCAATTTGGGTAATTTGTGCACAATGTGCTTAATCATGCTTAAGATCTAGTTAGCCCATATCAAGGCCTAATAAAACATTCCATAGAAACTTGTTGAATACTTGTTTTTAGAAATGAATATTGAATATCTTCATCATCAAGTGACCTCATTTCTTGGTAAGACATCCCTAGGCCATAAATGCCACAAATATTAGGACTCATGCCCTACATGCCTCATCAATGCCTTTCATTATTCCCTTCATGCTTCTTAATTTCCCCTTATTATAATGTCATGATGAGGATAATTATAAAATTAATTCCAAAAATTTAATTAATCTTGAACCACAAATCTCAATCTTGAGATGGATGGTTTAGGTTGATTCTAGACATTTGCAAAAAATATATAAATAGGAGGCCTCACAACAACATTTCTAAGCTTTTTTATGCAAGGTTATAATTACAAATTGGTTCCAAATGCTTCAAGAAACTAGTGTTACCATGCCAAATTGATTCTAAACCATAAGCTAAAGGTGCCAAGGAGAGATGGAGGTAGCTAAACATCTATTGCCAAGGACTTCATGAGCACAAGTAGAACAAGCCACCACTATAAAGGCATTTGGATCATCCAAAGAAGGTAAAGGAATTATTATGTTTTTTATTCCTTGATTTTATTTGTGTTTGTCATTTTCACTTGTTAAATAGTCTCTCTTTAGTGTCTAGGCCTAGAGATGTTATGCTATTAGTGTGTTTATTTCATTTTACTTTCATTTTGGAACTAACACCATACTAACCATCCTCTATTGAGTCAAATTCCTAGATCACATAATGGCACACCTAGTGGGACTAGACACATCCTACACATGAAGAAGATCATTTTTCAACTCTAAAATATTTATTTTAGCCTTTAAAAATCTTGTAAATTGATGTTTTAACTTTATTTTGCCATTTTTGTTTGCCATATATTTACACAATAACTGATGTCAATAAGTGATACTGACATCTATTACCTGCTTAACTAACGTTGGTTAGCAAAACTGACATTGGTTATACTCAATTAGCTAGAGTAAATTACATCGGTGGTAATAATCAATGTCAATCACTGTGTTTTTCCAAAAACATACACCCGAGAGCTACTTTTTCAAAGTTCATTATTTCAAGATAAAAAGAGCTTCAAAGCTAAAGGACATGATATTAATTTTTCTATAGGACCAAGCTTGATATTTGTTTCAAACATGTTTAAATCGCCTTTGTATGCTTAAAAATCAATTAGGAACCTTGTTTTGGTGTTTAACAAAGAACTTAGATGATTTGATGAATGTTTTCAAAGTTTGCAACTAAGACCAAGGGGTCAAATGAACACCACCAAACCTTTCATTTGGACTTAAAATTGAACACACTTATCAATTCTTGTTTGCAATAGTTGTTTAGTTAGATTTTGTTTGGAAAAAAGAGGAATGTTGCATGTATGTTCTTCCATTTGTCCCTTATAGGGAACCTTTAGAATTTAAAGTGCCATTCCTATTACAAGTAGCCTAATCCAAGGCTTAGAAATAAATTCATCTAAATTACTCCCCAAAACTTTTCAAAGTTTGCGTGACCTTGAAAATGACCCTAAAGTCTTTCTACTTTCATGCTTTCTTTATTTTTTATGTATCTTGGCTTGCGAGGGGGACTTCATCATTGCCCACAAGTTCTTGAGGGAAGATTTGACCTAGGGTTTCACCTCTCAACATTGAATTCATTTAGATCCTTTGGAGTTACAAATGGGATGTAGTGGTACTTTGGACATCACACTACACTAAGTGAATAGCAGGATGTAGTGGTTGCAAAAAGGACTAAAACTTTTTGCAACAAGCCAAGTGTTATGGACCCAAAATCCATGCTTTTCTTTTGCATTATTTGATGTGAAAGTCATTGTGAAATTGATATCCTTTGGTCATTCAGAAACTTGTTAGATCTTATAAAAATCACCACTTACTATGGAAGTATTGTTGGTGCAAGGTGCACCTCAAGGTCCATGTCATAGTACTATCATTTGAAAGAGGGGAGGGTGTAAAAACCCTACTATATAATACACTTTTACTTTTTGATGAACACTTAAAATCCTCTCAAATAATTTATATTTATGGATTACAACAATACCAAGAAACCTTTCCAATTTAGGATCTAAAGGTGATTAATTAATTGTTCTTGTCCTAGTTTAAAGTGTTGTGTAGAGTCAAAAACTTGGTGTAAATAAACAATCCAAACCAAACACATAGTCTAAATTTTCCTTTGAGAAAAGAGGCATTATGCTATCTACATGAGATCATCAATTTTCCTTGTTCAAAATTTCATCAAAAGCTTGAGAGTGATATCATCCACTTTGGTGCAGTTATGGTGCCCAATTGAGTCTAAGCCCTTACCAAAGTTGTTTAAGTCCTTCACTTATAATCTAAATTCAGAATTACACCTTTACAAGTTCATAGGGTTAATTTTTTAAGTGGGTTCATCATTTACACTAAACTTGAGTGAACTTAGGTTTAATTTCTAATTTAGGTTGACAGACATGTAATACTCATAATCATTATCATCATTTGATAGACTTAAGCTATTTTGTGTTAAACACTTTCACTTTGAGTCTATACACCACCACATTTTGAGTCAAGAAAGGTAGTGTTATGCTATCAAAATTGTAGGAAATCATCTTTGCCTTAGAGAGTTTTTGAAACAAACCCTTTTATCATATGTTTTTGGGTAGTATAGCATCGTTACACTACCTAAACCATTTTGAACATTGTTTCATAGACCCTCTTTCATAGAGTTCCAAATTTGTTTCTACATTTTCAGACCAATCCAAGTGTGCTTTTGTGATATTTTATCTAAAACCATTATAATGTTCACCTTTGACTAGCTTGTTTGTCAAAAGAACCAAGTTTTATACCATTTTTGTGTGAAAGTAAACTATTTCTAAAGTGCCTTTTATTTCATAACTTATACTTAGTTGATCAATTTCATGTCAAAGAATCAAATGCCTATTGTTTTTTAGAAGTGTTTCGAATCCGTTAGATTAAAAAAAAATTGTCTATTTCAAAGTCTAACTTTTGACACCATTTATCCAAGAGTCCTAGGACATGCCTTTTTTGAGCTTAGATTTTGATGCCACGTTTGGCCAAAAGACCTAAAAACTTTTAAATTCCTAGATTAGATTGATTTGAAACACTTCAACCATATAGTTTGTCATTTTTATTTAGGTCTATTTACTTGCTTATCTTTGTGTGAATAGTGAAACATTAAATACTTCACGCTAGCTTGTTTCCTCACAAATATTTGCATAAACCTTTGGATCCTTTTGAAAAATATAGACCAAGTGGGGACATAATAATATTTTAGACATTATCCTTTTTAGAGTTTGTATAACTCTTTAACCTTTTATCATAAAAGCATTGACTATGGATCCCAACATGCATTCCTACACTTGTAGTGGACTTATATACAATCCAGGGATTAGTAGTGTAGTTATGCAAGAAGAAATGGTGTAAGACCCCTATGCAGATAATATTTCTTATGAGATGGATTCTTATCCATCTTATAATAATCAATTATGGGCACAAAGCCAATATCCATTGGATAACTATCTAGTTAACACACCACCTTATTCAGAATAGGACCAAGAGCAAACCATGTAGTACCTAGCTATAATACTTGTAGTGGATGAGCTAGTACTTCAACAATCATATTCTACTAATATAACTTATACATATGATCCATTTTATTAAGCATGAAATATATTAAGAGAGGGGGTGAATTAGTATATTATATATCTTTTTACTTAATCAGATTTATTTTCTTTAAC